>JAJHZJ010000349.1:2978898-3093898 GCA_023548195.1 Bettongia penicillata ogilbyi | reverse complement strand
AGTTGTCTATTAGTCCCTACTAGCCATATATTGACCAACTCCAGTGTTAAAGGTCATCACCATTGCTTGGGGCCCTTCCCTCCTAGAGTCAGTCATTATCTGATTGGGAGGGCCTCCGAAGAAGTCACCATTGCATAATCTGATTGGTTTTAATGGCACAGATTGGTTGGCTGAAGAACTACATAGGAGGTTAGACAAACACCACTGGAAAATGATTTCATTGACATCATTTCATGATTTCAGAAAACACATGTCCAGATCCTCATGATTTCTCAAAAAATAAATAAATCACCTAAAACTGGTTCAAATAGGAGCAGAGGGGAAAACCAATAACAGCTATAGTATGTCATTCATAGCAATTAGCAACATTATCCAATGTATTTTGACCCTTTTCCTGAGGTAAGTGCCATGCAATGTTTTAAAGCAGATAAATAAATTTATAGAAGGGCTGAACTAATTAATTCAATAGTATGAGAATAGAAAAAAAAAAGCCCTATGTTTCTAATCACTGATAACTATACATTCTTTTAGATATACCCACTTTATAGTTAACTGTTGAATGTCCCTGATTAACAAGGGGAAGGCAGTGATATAATTAAGAGGTTATCTTCAGTAATAAAAATGTTCCAGCATGTCTTGGAATGTGATCTCCTTCACAGATAATTTTTAAGAATGTAGCATGTCCCTGCTTTGTCTGTAGAAACCCAAGTTAGTGGTCCCAGGAGGAAAAATAAACATACGTTTTAAAATGAAGATATTTAAAATGTACCACATATTTCAATGTGTTGCCATAACCTGGTCTTTTTTATGTTCGTCCTATAAAACCTAAATTAAGCCTCTTAGGAGTGGTTTTGCTGCTGGTTTCATCTAAAAACACAATGGATTTTAAATGGTTACAGTAACTTGAGTGCACTTGAACGTGTAGTCGCAACTGACTGTTTTCCCTCCTCCCTTCCAAACACAGCCCCAGTAAACCCGTGAAGTCGCTTCACAATTTTAGCTTCATTTGGAAATGTAAACTTTGAACAAATAGTAATTGCTCCCGTAGCTGAATTGCTGAAGTGACTGGCAGCAAATCTCTTTTTCCCCTCTCCTGTAACATTTTGAACTACCCATCAGCGTCAAAAGAAACTGCACAAGTCTCTGTTGCCACTCTAAATAAGGTACAGCAATGTTAAGAAAAATGTCAGAAAATCTCAGTGGATTAAAATAACATTCCTGCATCATGTCAGCGTGGACAGCTCGCTTTACTGTTTTGCATAATTTTGAAGGATATTTTTTTGTAAAATGGTCTCCCTGTAAACAGAATGAGATGCTATTTGGAGAGATTTAAAACCACATTTGATCGTCTGCAGCGTTTAATTGTTTTTCTAAATCCTGTTATTCTTTAAAATACATTGGGTGGATGTTGATTTTTAGAGAACTCCAGGCAGACTTCATGTTTTTTGGTGAGCAACCTCTTCCACTTAATAGAAATGTGAAAATAAAGAAGGCAATTTCAGGGTCTTCTGTGCATTTCTTGCTCTGAAATTTCTCAGCTATTAATTTGATGATATAAAGGGAAAAACCTTTTTATTCCTTTTTTGGCTCTCAAAAGTATAAATTCAAACACAGTGAATTAATCTGTGCTCCCATCCTCTTTTAAAATGAATAAAATAAGCATTCAGCTTTTGAAATGTTGAACATCAGGTTAATTGACTAAAAATTTAACTAGAGGACATTTGTAATTTATGTGTTCATATATTTTAATTACTATGGTTTTCTTTAGTTTTCTAGAGAATGTTAAATAAACATGAACTCTATTAATGTCATTAAAAGGTCCAGTAGCATTTTAAATATTTATTATAAACTTTATGGACAAAATAAGAAATAACTAACAGATGTAATCCTACAAAAAAAAAAACAACAAAAAACCTGGTCAGATTACCATTAAGTTAGATGAGTCTCAACTGATTTTTCATTGTGGAACTTTCTCAAAACAGGTTTTGAAAAAGGATGAATTTAGACAAATTTGTCTTTTAACCTTTAAAGATTTCCTGCCCATTTCTGCATGTCCTTTATTACATTAATTTTTTATTTAAATTACACCATTAACTGGATATGAATTTATCAAGAATACATATATTGATTTATAAAACAGTATCATTAATTATTATAATAGCTAGATGTAGCTGATATTACAAAGCCATTTAAAGGTTTTTAATATAACTTGGACATACATAGATAGATAGACATTATGGACAAGACTACAATTTAAACTGGCTACCAGCAGTTAATGAAATCCTTGATTTATATTCTAGTTTAAAGATTGATTATATTGTTGCTTTGTAAAACTACTTATATTATGTCATTTTTCAAAGGATGTCTCAATAAAAAAAAGCGAAATAAAATATTCAGTCAATTCCCCAAGCAGATTTTGTTTTCTATATTTTAAGTGCTAGTGAAAATAATTGATTGTATGGGTTCTGAGATTTGTCATTTCCATCCCAGGGCTGGTTTTCCTAATGGGAGCTTTGTTTGCATATGCACAATCCCACCCCATCCTCCTCAGACGCTGAAAAGAAAACACCTTCACTTATTTCATTGTTCACAGCCACACCCCTGGATATTTCACCCCCAAATCAGACCACGGAAGCCCTTTTGGCAACTGTTATCTTAGGCATTTCTTTAAGGTTGTGCAAAATTGGGACTTACCCCCAAAGCCGCAAAGCAGGCAATCACGAAGAATATTTTGGTTAAAAAGCAATCTGAAGAGGAGAAAAAGAGAAACCTAAGGAAGAATATAAGCAAATAACAGTTAACACTTTCAAATGACTTTTCAAATGGTAATTAGTCAACAAATAGATTGCAAGTTAAATTCTTTTCACATTGTGCTTGGGTTAGGTCTCCTAGGTTTTTTATTTATATCACTTATCCTTGTCTGGCAACATATGTTACCGATTTATTATAGGATTTTTACTGTTAGCAGACAAATCTAAGGGCTAGCTGAGAAGGCTAGTTTCATCTGATGAGTTTAATAACTGCAGGGCATCCTTTAGGGTTAGCCAATAGGCTCTTTGGAAGCTATAATACTCACTATTAACCATTTTGATGCTGAAATATTTCCATTGCTAACAGTCAGTTCTCTTATTGGAGAGCCTTGGAGTATTATATATACAAATGTTAAATGTAAATGATTTGTTTTGTAAATATTTCAATAGACTTCCAAGCACTTTATTCCATGTGTCTTAAGTTTTCTGAAAACCATATGCGCGCACGCACACACACACACACACACACACACACACATTTCTGTATTTTTTTCCGTCTCTTAAAGGATACTTAAATCTGTAGAACACATTTGAATAAACAGTTATCAAACTTCAAGTTAAATTGTCAGTTGACTCTCCCCCTCGCCTCCACCATGACAATAATTCTCTGCTATGCTACTAAAACAAATATCCTTTAGAGTTTAAAGGATAGAGTTTCTTTGATGTATGTAAAACCTAGAAAAGAAACATTCAGGATTTTTTTTTCTCTCCCTAAGAATTTGACATTTCTTTCTAAGTTGTAGCTACCAGTCAATTAAGATCAGTTTAAAGAGATGCAATGTAAGACACGCGTGGGGGGGGGGGCAGTATTTTCGAAACTATTATTGCTAAATGACTAAAATTGTCCAGAAGAAAATCCCCAAATGTTTTCAGTCTTACTTCTGTTCACCTGGGATTCAACATAGCCTCAAATACATGTTCATTATAAAATAAGCACTTATCCCCTTTCAGATTCCCATTGGGAGTTCTTTTGACCAATTTGGAAGGATATTTTATCAAGTTTGCTTGGCATAGAAATTAAATTACAAAATCGCAAATTGTTGGAGTCAATTTGGTATGTGAAAGTGTTTGCTTGAGAGTACTCAAAATTTTGATGTTAAGACTTCGGCTTCTAAAAAGCTGATGCTGAAACTAACAAGGAGCAACCAAAAGTTAACTATGATCAGAAAATGGATCTTTAAAAGGTTTTCAGTATCTTGTGGGAGCCAACAGGTCCTGAGCTCCCAGATCTCTGTTCAAGTCCATTTAGCAACAGTACATTGCACCTGGAATTCCTGATACAAAGATAGCAACTAGTAAAATTATCCCTGGACTTTGACATTAGACATATAAAGGAAAGAAAGGTCATCATTGTAACTAAAGTCCACTATAGTATATAGAGGGGGGAAAATATCTCCTTGACAGACCTATAACTTTCACTCTGATCTTATTTTGTGTTAAAAGTAGTAGGTTCTCATTCATCATTTCCATATTAGATCTTTCCCTATGCTGCCCCCATTCCATTTTATCTAGGACAAATGGTTAAACAAAATTAATTCTGTGTGTTATATATTCAAATTCTACTAATATGTAATATATATTTAGAGGAAACTACCAGTAAGTCCATAAGATGGTTAAAAAAATTAAGGGCTTTGAGCTTCAGAGAATAAAGAAATCTTTTTTAAAAGGCTAATTGCATGGGAAACCTATAAATAATGATTCAGGGAGTAATAGAGAACAATTACAAAGAAAGTTTTGGCTTTGTGTTAGGGAATTGCTTTCCAATTCCCAAGTGCCTGGAATATAGATCTCTCATTCCGAAAATGTCTCAGTCCCTGCTCAGTATTATTGAACTGACAATTTTTTATTCCTTTTTATCAGTTTCTTCTTAGATTATTAGTAGAGAAAGTAGCACTGTAAACACAATTATTCTAGTTTTTTCCTTCTGAAAAAAGTACTTAAGTTAAATTAATTCTCCAGTTAAGCTTTATTCCCAAGTTTCGATGCCACACCAGTCTTTCACATTGGGTTCCAAGTAGCTGTAAATGGACTTCTACCTTCTGCAAAGCCTAGCAGGCCTTCAGTTATGGTGTCAGTGCATGAGGTCCTCTAACAGGGATAAGGTCTTGAATCTTTCCTCTTTTAGTATCATTTAAAGGATTCAGTCCAAAGACATGAATTCTGTTGGGTTCTTAGAGATTTGTCACTACCAGTTTTTGATATATTTAAATGGGCTTTTATGGCCACCTCTCTGATATTCAGCTGGAAAGGTTGTGCTCTATTTTCTCCTCCCTCCCCTTCTTCTTCTGTTTTGTCCATCACCTTGGTTTCTTTTCCCCCATTTTTGACCTGCACTTTTTCTGGATCAGACGCAGGCAGGTTGAGAGGTAATGAGAACCAGATGGACATAGTACAGAAATTGCCCAAATGGGTATGAGAATGTGGGGAGCTGTCAGGCATGGAGAGAAGCTGGAATTTTTCAGCAATAAAATGGGATTTATCGCCACTCTACCACAGTCATTGCCGACAACCGTTTACCTTGACAGAAACCCCATTCCAATAGGCCACGCCGATGCAGATTTTTTTTTCCCAAAGAGTGATGATTGGTATTTGTTCTAAGGCTCAAATGGCCTGCACTAAAGGTGAAGCATTAGGCCAAAGTCCTGTATTCCCCACTGAGGCAAATGAACCTGCTAAAATAAGTTCCTTCCACAATAGCTGTGTAATTGAAACCAGAAAGTGAGAGAATTTGATAAATTGCTTGACCCTGAAGGAATGTTAAGGTCATAAATTTTCATTGCATTTTTTTCTCTTTTTTATTTTTATATATTGATTATATTTAGTATTTGTCTCAGAAATTCAACAAGCTTACAGATCATCAGTTATGGCCTGAGGGAAAGCACAGTAAATCAGCAATTAAGAAGGCAGGGGGGATTCACCCCTTCTATTCAATCCAGTGATACACACCTCTACTCCAAGGACAGCAAAGGAGCGCCTTACATCTCAGAAATATCCCAACTTGGCATACAACTTGTCCTGAAATGAACAAAGCTTAATCTACTAAAAAGATTTTTTTTTTCTCAGAGGGACTGCTTCTGTACTTCCTCTATCGTTTATGAATGATGAACTGCTAAAAGACTGGGAATCCGTTTGCAAACACTACCAACCCAGAGCTGATTTTTCCTGTAGCCTCAAAACATTATTTTAGCTGAAAATGGGTATCCTACTTCTATTAAATAAAAAGTATACTAAACTGAGAGAATGAATATGAGAGTGTCTATTGGCTTTAGGTATGGTTGTTTTTTTTTAAAAAGTTCAAATTCATTTTTATCTGGATGATCTTGATTTGAAAATAGAAAATGTCCCATAAAAAAAAAAGTCCAATGCAAACCAGCTTTCCTTCACATTCAAAAAAATTTAAAATGGGCTAATACATTATTAATCTACCAGTGTTTTAAATATAATCACACAATAGGACTTTCTAACTTACCCCACTCTCTATCATACATACATACATATATGTATACATATATAGGCATATATATATACATACTTAACCCAACAAGCAAGATGATAAAAAATATTTTTGCTAACAAAAATTTATCTTTTAAAACTTAAATGAAGACCCCCCCACCATCTCCCTTGTCTTGTGTATGTATGTGCATATGTGTGTGTCTGTGTGCTATGTGTGTGCTGTGTGTTTTTCTTGTGTGGTACTATCAGAGAATGAAGTCAGAGACATTTTAGAAGTAGTAGATCATTTTATTTGGGATACTCCAAAATTAAAGGGACACAAAATGGAGTATTGGATGCCATTTCTGAACAGTTATATCCCTGGAACTATATCACTAATTTATAACTCATTCTGATTTATTTTCAATTACAAATCACCAGTTTTAATGTGAAAACTAATGCTAGCACTAGGATGCACAAGTATTGTAAGACAAGTTATCTGGGGGAAATTCCCACCCCCCCCCCCAAAACATCTAAGTTGCTAAATTTCAGAAAGCATTTTCAGCTGTAGCAAAGCTGAGTCATTTTTTTTCCTATATCCTCCTCACTTCTCCCCCACACCCCACACCCCCACCCTCCACCCCACTCCTGCTTAGAAGTAACCAGTGACAAACTTCTCACTAGGCATAGTTCTCCCCTTTGAAATTTATTTTTGGAAGGAAGGATAAATGACAGGGAATTGGGGGTATGGGATGTCCTCCACCAGAAAAAAAAAATACTAAACAGTTGTGATTGGTACAAAGTAGTAAGTAGTACCAGTCCCGTTAAAATTAGGGGGAAAGTCTTGGAATGTGGCACCAAAGTGCAGAGGAAGATGATTTTTCTCATATGTTCTTGCTTATATGTGTGTAAATATTTTAATAACAACTCTGTAACAATATGCCTTCATCTTTTAAAAGGGCATCTTGTGACATGCACACGATGTACCTTTGATCTGTAGTTCTGCTTTGACTTTTTCAGGGTTAAAAATGTGGCTTCCTCCTTCTGGCACTCGGGAATTTTTGTTGCAGGGCTGTTTCAAACAAAAAAAGAGGTATAAATCTCATATAAGCATAAATAAAATATGAACAGAAAATGGCTTCAATCACTAATATTTTTGCAAACTAATGTTCAGCTGATGCAACTCAATTTTATTTTGCATCACATTAGTGCCATAATGGTAATGACTGGCCTTCATTCACTAACAGTTTGAGTCAGCACTTTGAGACGTTTTCAAATTAGGTCATACTGCACATTTGTGGCTGATACAAAGGTTGATTAAGAGAGCTTCACCGTTTTAAAGTGATGTTGTACGAGTTGAATTAAGTTCTCTGTGATAGTTCCGGGAAAATGTGAGCCGCCATAACTAAGCAGAATTAATGTATGGGCTATAGGGGAAGAATATATTTCCACAGAGTGCTTGAAGTAATACTCATTTACAATTTCACAAAGTCCTCTGTATGTTATGGATGAATTGTATGACGAGTCTTGCAAACAAGCAATGAATTATAATAAGGACACTCGAGATGTGGTCCCCACTTTTGTTTCAGGGAAAACCACTCTTTGCTCTCATGTCCCCTTTTGATCTTTGAAATAAAAAAGTCCTCCTCTTTCTTTGAGAGAAAGAGATTGTCCCTTACTTCTTTTTCTAAAGTAAAACTGATCTCATGGCGTAACCAAATCATTACCCAGAGTGTAACAGTTCTTAGGGAAGGCTAAATCACTATGTAAGCCAGTCCAGTACCAAAACAAAAACCAAAAAGTAAATATATTTAGAGGGACATTGTATTGGCAAACCTAAAACCTCATTGAAAAATTGAAGGCAATAGAATTAAAAAAAAAAAAAAACCCACACAGCATTTGAAAAACAAATTAATGACTCTTATGGTACAGTATACATTTTGCTAGATTTTAGGGGGAAAAAATCTAAGATTGATAATTGACTAGTGCATTTGAAAAGGCAAAGATACCTGCTCCCCTCAATATTATATCCATATTATGCCCAACACCCCAGAAAATAAAAGAATGAAACGATAAGGAGCTTTCCTACATTTTTTTATTGTGCAAATGACATAAAGACTTAAGAAAACTAAAGGGGGAAATGAATGCTCTGCGATGAGCTAAACAAAAAGTTCTTAGGCTCAGGAGTTGTGTCCTTGAAGACTGGGTTTCACATTATTTTTCTTTCCTGTTCTTGGTTTCTTCGTATTGACATCCCTGAACTTATATTCCTAATGTGAGCAATTGACTTTTTACTTCATGTTTTTGATGTTGTGCCACCCACAGACCTTTTCTGCCCTCCAACTATATTTCTGGATTCAGTCACTGCACCCACAGGCCTTTGACAGAACACCACTCTCACAGCCTCCAGCCTGGCTAAATCCGGTTTATTCTCAGTCTCTTTCAATTTACATTGAATGTGTCCCAGAAGTTTTGAATGAATGTGATTCCTAGGATAAAAATGACTAGGGGAAAGGGTGTGCAGGTTACTCAGAAAAAGGTGGTCCAGGATAGCCATGGTTCATGTGTGAAATTTTGTTTTAAATCACCAAATTAGAAACATAAAGTTGTAATAGCCATAATTGTTTGTAATATTTCTAAGCATGTTTACACTTTGAACTCCTTAAGGGTTTCATGGGGATGAAAGAAAAATGGCTTTTAAATCTTGAAAGGAACACAAACAGTAACAGTTCTAAAACAAAAAATAAAAGATTGATTTCTGCCCTATCACAACAAATATCCCTTAATGAGCAAACCATCCCTGTCTCTTTCCATCTTTTAGCTTTGCTGTGATACAATCCAATAGTAGTGAATAGAAATGGTACCTTTTGTTCAATTTAGTTCTCCTCTAATTTGTTCCTATTTACAGCCCCGTCGAAGAAATTTTATTTTATTTTCCCAAAGATTTAACTAATTACTGAAATTTGATCAACAAGGAAGCCACTCATCCACAGTGAACAGTAGGGGTTGCTTCTTAGATGAATTGTCTTGAACTGTGTTCACAAAACATAAAAGCAAGAGCATTATACATATGTTCAAAATGGCGACTGTGTCAATCAGGTTAAAGAAACAATATCCTTAGATTGACATTCTGCCAATGTGATAAGTGGAGAAATGGTCCAAAATCCTTTCTCCTTAAGTGTGCATTCAGTCTCTTTAAATTTAAAAAAAAAAGTTTCATCATTTCTATGCCCCCAGTGTTTGGACTGACTTCATTTACATTTCTGAAAGGTCACTTAGGCTGTTATATAAGATTGGTTGTTGATTCCATTTGCAGTACACTTGGTTTATTTTTAAGTACACTAATTTGAACACTATAGAGAAGCTTCTTTCCAGCCACTGAGATGACTTAAATTCAAATCAGTCAAAACATCATGTTAAGTAAGTGAAAGTATTTGGACTGTTTTGTTAGGCAATTATAGGGCTTCTCAAATTTCTCTATCAGTTTAATTTAGGACATAAGAACAGCATCTAGTTAGCTAAATTTATTAATACATAGGTTGCTGTGGTTTTTTTCCTAGCATGGATACAGCTATATTACAGAGGTGAAACATGACTTTTGATGATCAAGCATGCAGTGATTAAATAAGGTTAATCCTCATTTTATATGCTAATAGGATATTTATAATCTCAACAGCATATCCAATTTAGCGATTTTATTTTCTGTTGTTAAGAAAGTATTTCTTATTAGTGAAAGAAAATACCCCTACATTCACCACAGATGCTATTTTAATTGGACTCAAGTGTATTGGGGATAATTAGTCCATTCCTTTAATATTTCATTTATAATTACACAATGAACATTGTGCTTAAATTTCAGAAAGTTGGTGGGTTCAAAAGGAAAACTTAAAAAAAGCTTCATATCCATGCATTCCCACACCCTGTAGGAACCTGAAGAGTATAGAATCCAGGACAATGGGATACATTAATCAGGAAAAAAAAAGCATTTCTTAAATACCTACTTTGTATCAGTCACTGTGCTAGGCACTAGGGATTCAAATTGAAAGAATGAAACAATTCCTACTCTCAGAGAGCCTACTGTCTCATCAGTATCACAAAGTGTTTTTCGCTCACCTCAGATCAAAAGTAAAAACCTCTTTGCACCCAGCTTCATGATAATCATCTTATAAAAAACTGTGGATGGTAGCAGAACTCTTTGAACCAGGTCTGTTAGTGTTCTAATACCACATGTCCATTGTTTCTTCTAAGTCCAATGCTCAAAATAACACATCAAACAGAAAAAGAAAAAGGTTCGGTGTTTTCTCAGGACCCAGGGTTTACTCAGGCGGACTAATCCCAGAGCCTACGATGTCTTAGCATGTAGACCAAAATTATATTTTTGTGATCAGCAGTGCCAAATTAAACAAAAAGATTAATTTGTGATTTTAAGAATCCCCTGCTTGCTTGAAAGCGGATGTGTTTTCCACCTCTGTGTTCACAAGGATATTTTCTGTTTAGTAGGCACAAGATGTGACCTGTAAAAAATAATAATAATACTTTGAGGTGGTAAGAAGGGGAAAATGGATTTTGGTGTGTTAAGTCAGAAATCTTTTCCCAAAGTGACAGATCAAAAATACAGCCTTCTGTTCAGCCCAGGGGGAGTACACATATCAGGCAAGCACAATCTCCCAACTACTCTTGCAATGTCTTCACCCTGACCCCTCAAAGAATGATCCTTCAGTGGTATGGCGTTCTTCCGCTTCCCCATTTCTTCTTTCCATTGCCTGTCAGAGAAGGTGCTGATTATCAAGGTGGTTAGTCTATCCCTGGGCAGTAGACACTTATCAGATCGGTGGCTCTCAACCAACTTTAAGCAAAGCTTTGTCCTTTTTTGAAGAGGTAGTACGAAAGTAAAGTAGTACCTAGCCTCATACCTGAAGACTTTTCAATTCTCTGATTATTTTTTTATCACGTCTGCATTTCATTTCCCCCAAACCAATATCTGGCATGTTTCCTTTACTTTAAAATAAAATTAGAAACCTATAATCAAAGAGCCCTAGCTGATATGAGAGAGAGGAAAAAAATGACATCAATATGAGTTTCAGATTTCGTAACAAAGAGGAAAGCTATTTTGAAATGTATGAAAGGATAAACACTAGCACATGCTCTAAATGCTTTGAATGCACTTTTTTAAAAAAGAAAAAAAGGGTCAAATACAAGAAAAAATTAAGCTCTCCCCCAATCACCCCACTCGAGTCCCAAACACTTGAGATTGTTTCCCACAGCAGACCCACATTCTGCTATCTCTTTACACAGTGGGGCCCCCATGTGCCAGTGGGAGTCAAGGATAGACTGTCAACCTTGACTTCAAAATTCCTGGCTGCCACTGACTTTGCCACAACTCAAATTCTGTTTAAATGGTGATAAAGCGTTTCCTCCAGGAAAGGGCTGCCACACTAACAGAAGAGCAATGTGGCCCCTCACCCAAGTTCATGTCACTGCTGCCTGTGGAGAAAGGCTAAGCCCTTTATGATTTCAGTCGCCTCCTGATCTCCCTCAATCTACTTTCCCTTGATGCCAGGGTAATACTAATAGATTTTGTTTGTGCTGATGGAAAATGATTCAGGTATCTCTGAATTCCTGTTGTAAATGAAAAGTGAGATGTCATATCATTTTTTCTTTCTTTCTGTTTAGATGTATCACCTGCCTTTTTAAATGGGAGATTCCACAAAAATGAGACTTACATTTGGTCCTATAAAATGAAGACTTTATAAGTTGGCTTTTTTTTTCTGACCAGAACCCATATTAGTTGGAAAGGGAAAGGCCAAAGGGAAATTATTGCTATTTTAGACAGCAGCATAAATTTTCTTCCTATTTTTAACCTAGCTTTTAATTTAATAAGTTTTATGACCCTTATATTAAGTACATATGTTTTACAAGACACTGTGTCCCTTGAGTCACCCTGAATTTGCTCTACGATACCGGAACGTAATGAAAGAATACTGTGTTTCTGATTTCAGCTCACCCATTATTTGATTCTTATATGTTATCTAGGAAGCCTGCATAACAATAGAGATCTGGCTGGTCAGGGACTTAGATCTTACTCCTTTCAATGACGTGTATGAATTTGGCCCTTTGCAAAAATCTCCTACTTTCAAACTGTCTCGAATTGTAATTCATAATAAACAAATAAATAGTGAGAACCACACACTTTGAAACGATTCTTGGGCTTCAATTTTTTTTTTTATTATGCAATCACATGAATATATTTATATGGTCATTTCTTTGGGTAATGGCAAAGGCATTTCCCCCCACAAATCAAAGAAAAAAATAAATTCTTACTATCAGTTAGCAGAAGCCTGAAGCCTGAATCTACTTTTCCTACTCAAAATGTTTCCTGTCACATATGTGCTAGTTTGTTATTACTGGATTTCTGATGGAGTCCTGAGTTTTTGCATTGTTCATAATGCACATCTCTTGTAAGTTCCTACATGATTGCGTGCGTATATCCTGATAAAAGTTTGTATCAGATGAATCCAACAAAACTCTAAGAAGATAGCCTTGTTGAACTCAGTTTTAACATAAAGGTTCAAGTATCCTAAAAGATTGCATTGTTGAGGGGCCTAGTTTGCCTGGTGCTGTTTACCCAAGTGTGAAATGCCATGCTGCCAAGCTCTCCCACATATCTGTTATGGTGGCATTTATTTTGTATTATTATTAATAATAATATGGCCTAGAACACATTTTCCTTTATATCGCATGGTAAAATGAGCTATGGATGCACCAAATAGCAATCCAGCATACTCATTTAATGTAATAAGATTAAATTTGAAGACTACATTGTAAATTGGGTACTTCTAATCTGATTTGAGTAACTGTTCCCCTTAACATGCCAAAGTTCACTAAATCCTCAAAGTACAGTATGTACACTTCTAATCTATGACACAATACAGGAGGAAAAAGCCAGACTTTTAAGTTTAAGATTTTGTGCCAAACCTTATGTTTATGTATATTTAAAAGTTTATCAATGTATGAAATCCAGTTCAATGAGTTCATTTTCTCTCTTAAAAAAAGGTAATTGTCATTTCAATGACCCTAGAGGACAAGACCTCAAAATGTGACTGGCTTTTGAAAAGAATCTTAAGCTCTGCATAAGACATTAACATTTATGTCAAAAGGAAATACGTAGCCATGTATATGTAGTGGTTATCTATATGTCAGCTGGTAGGCTTTTATTGCAATAGGAACCCATCCAATATCTCCAACAGAAAAATTCTGAACCTCCCCCACATCCCTCCCCTTCCATCCCATACAATCTGTTTTACACTGAAATGACCAGAAGTTAGGATATACTTAAACTCTCTTTAACAAGTACCTTAGCATCTTGGGTGCTTTCCATTAAAAAAAGAAAAACAAAACAGAGTTGCCTTAATCTTTCAAAGGAGAGGACCAGCCCCCAGTGGCTATGAATTATGTTGCAGGACACTGCACTACTGGTTTGGATAGAACGTTGGCATTAGACTCTACAGAAACAAGGAACAACCATTTTAGCCAGTCACAGAGAACTCCTGGTCACCTCCCAAGGGGCAAATTGATGTCAAGTTCTGCTGTCTGTCAGGATTAAGTGCCTGTTTGCTTTTTCACTAACATGTGGTTTGAGAACAAAGCAGCTCAAATCTCCACAGTTCTTAACAAAGCATCTCAAATTGCTGAGTAAAATTCCTTAATCCCCCATCTTAATCTGAAAACACCAGCACCACATGGTGATACGCTGTGGTCTCTTTGTGGGCCACCCTCATCCAAAATGTACCATACCCATTCTTTCCTATCTATTCCCTGAAATTACCATTAACGTATACAATTGGCTCTCCGCATTACCAGCACACTCTCCGATAGGAAAACCAGGTGCCTCGTTTCCAAATAAGGCCTGTCTTAGTCATTTTTCTTCCTTATCTCCTTCATTTCTAGAGTAAAAAGAAAAAAAGTACAAAGTAATGACAGGATAAACTTGCCCACTTGCAGAACCTTGAAGATCAGGGCTACATGGTAAACTCTCAATCATAAGTCCAAATGGACTGGCATAAATCACTGATTTGCGACATTTGTTGACTATTTGTCTCAGATGTGGAGCCAAGAGGACACTGGCATTTTGCATAAGAATTCCGAGTATTTCTACTGAGGTAAGAGGACAAACTAAAAGGAGATGAAATATAAAACCTCAATGACTCGTTTGAAACTATGTATGAAAAACATCTTTGTTAATGCCTGGCACTTGCTTTGCTCAAGACTCCACAAAGCATACAGGACAGTTGAAAAATATTGAAAATTATTTTCATGATCAGTTATACATTATGGATTAGGATTTTCCTCTGTCCATTGCCCAGAGTGGATGGGTTCCAATTTTTTTAGAGGCTATAATTTGCCCAGCGTTGAATTCTGCAAGTTGAATTACATTAAACCTTACTTCCTCTCAAATAAATTATTCATTATTATTTCAGCACATTATTTGGAGTTTCTTTCTTAAATAAGTTTAGTTACAAGTTGATTTGGGTGAACATGGAAAGTATAGTACACTGAAACTCGTGTCTGAGAAATGAAAATATATATATGTATGTATATATATGTGTGTGTATGTGTGTATACACATATACTTAAAAGTATACACATGTGTGTATACACATATACTTTTAAGTATACACATATACTTAAAAGTCTAGATTGTAAGAAAATAACTCAAATATCCCATTTCAAAAACTTAGGATTGTGCACCATTTTGTAGTCACTTCTTGATTATTTTTAGATTTTTGATTTTTTTAATTTTGATTCTCTTTCACTTTCTCTCTCTCTTTCTCTCTCTCTCTCCAGCTGAGACATGGAACAAATAAAATCCTTTTCTTTATAATAGAGGCAATCCTAGGATCTCTGAGTAAAATATAACGAATATAATGAAACTACCTATAAAACAGAGAGAACTCTGGAGCTAAGTTAAGACAATGCTATAACAACTTGGGCTGTTTGAGTCATAATAACGAAAATTTCACAAGAAAAAATGTTCTCAAAAATTAGAACAATAACGAAACAATTGAAAAGGAGATGTATTCTGGAAGTATCTGAATCCCCAACAGAAATTCTGTCAACAACTTCCTTAACCAGTGATCCTAGCCTCCACTTGAGAATCTCCACGAATAATGACCCCATTACCTTCTGATGCATCTCCCTTCACAAAAGTGAAGTTGCCTTAATCTTTCAAAGGAGAGGATTAGTCCCCAAAAGTACAGCTCAAATTGTTGGAATTTATTCTAACAATTTACTCTTCCTATCGAGCTTGGACTTTCTGAAACTTCTGTCAGTGGCTTTTCATTTTTCCCGCTCTTTCTGAAGCAAGCTTTACCACTAGAAAACAAAACAAACAAAAACCCCTCTTCTTTTTGAGGTTATCGTCTCTTTAAAGAGCAGCGACAAAACTGGTCAATTTATCTTGAATTTAGATCGAAGCTTTTTTTTTTACTTCCTTCAGTA
Source organism: Bettongia penicillata ogilbyi (assembly GCA_023548195.1). Classification (NCBI taxonomy): domain Eukaryota; kingdom Metazoa; phylum Chordata; class Mammalia; order Diprotodontia; family Potoroidae; genus Bettongia; species Bettongia penicillata. Next base: position 3,078,158 of record JAJHZJ010000349.1, on the reverse strand, counting down.
TTTTCATTCAGTCCTATAAAGTTTTTTTAAGAGTTATTAAGAGGAAGTGTTTGCTTTAAAATTTCCTTGCCTTTTCAAAGAAAGGAAGGGTTGGAGCATTATTGCAGCTCTAGCTCACATTGTTTTTATACGGGATTTGAATTATAGTAGGGTAAATTCCACAATCTCCTGTACCCAGCTAGCCCAGAGGACACAGATGAAATATGGCAGTGAAGCAGCACAGGTAGCTAACTCTGTGAGGTTAGAAAACTGACTCTTAACTGGTGCCTCTCTACCTCATCCAGTTTAGACAAAGTTTGTTTCTTTGTGTATACTGGCAAGGACAAAATCCATCTCACTCAAAGATGTCCCTGACGGCATGATTTCTACTTTGAAGAATTAAAATAGTGGACAGCAATCTGTTTTCTCTTTATTTTCTTCTCAACATAAGAGAATATGGAAAAGGAAAAACAATATGCAAGCTTAAGTGAGAGATGATTTGGAAAGAGAAATGAAACTTTTCTTGTTTAACATCCAGTTCACCTCTGTAGCACAAACCACTCATGGCCAAAAGTTTATATATATATATGTGTGTGTGTATGTATGTATGTATACATATGTGTATGTATATATGTGTATATATGTATATACATATGTATATGTGTATATGTATATATACTTAATAATGTGTATGTATATATACTTAATAATTCTGAAAAAAAATTTATGAACTATGCTTACAGATACTTAGTCAACATCTACTATTCACAATTAAGAAATAGGCTTAGGGAAAACAAGTACTGGTAGCATCCTAACATCCCTATCTGTGATTTCAAAACTAAGCATATTTTTAACATCATTTTTTTAAAAACAAGTTGAGAGGATATATTCTTTTCAATCATTACAACGTAACAGAATTTAGTCCTTAGGTCAGTAAGATGTACGAATATATCCCAAAAAGTTCTCCAAGTTAGCTGCCTACCTCTCACACTGATCCTGCCAGCTTTCCTATCAATCAGGCCTTCTGTAGTTGCCTTATGGAAACATTTATAAAAATATTTGGACTGTTAGGACAGCCCAAATGTTTTCAGAAAAATTTGCTTGGGGAAAAAAATCACTGACAGTTATTTTACAACAAGGCAAAGATTAAGAAAGAAAAAGACAAACACTCTTGTCTCTCCCCATTATACCATCTGTAGCTTGCTTGTTGATTATTACGTATTTGTTTGATTGATTCATTTGTTGGCTATGCTCTCATTTAGAGTATAGAATGTAAAGTTTTGAATGACTAGGTCAATTTCTGAATGATGAAGTTTCAAGCATAGTAACTTAGGTAACTTTTACATGCACTAATCTCACTTGAAAAAACTGTCACTGGGCCAGGTGTCTTGGAAGCTTAATATAGGAACTGAGAATAGAAAGGGAGGAGAAAGGAAAAAGGAAGAGAAAGGAGAGAAAAATAAAAGAAGGATAATGAAACAGTTTAAAATAATTCCAACTTAAGTGAGGGTCAGAAGAAAAGCCAAGGTGAGGGGTGTGCTTTACTGGTAGACTGACAATTTGACATCTTGTTGGTCTTGGCATCCTTAAAGTTTCCTGCTGAGCATAAGGTGCAAAGCCAAAATGTCACAAAGCACATACAGTCACAATAAACTGTATTATAAAAGTTCTTTTAAAGGTGGGTTTTGCTTAACTGCTTTCTTTTATTACAGAGGAGAATTCAGTTTTGTGGGGGAGCAGGAAATATTGGGAAATGATTGTGGTGTACAGACCAATAGGCATCAATAAAACTTTTCAAATACATCCTAAAGCTCAGGAATAATGCTTTTATTTTTTTTCCAACCATTTCTCTGCACAACTGACATATACATAAAATTTCTCTAATTCTGTACTAATGAGGCCCAAATTATGGACTGAATTTCTCTCTGGGCCAGTTGCCTTTCTTTTGTACTATAGTTATGAATTAGACCTAAATTGGACTTAAATCTAACCAATCATCCTAAATTATCTCTGGTTATACATGAATCTAGTAAGAATGCTGACTTTTCAACTCAAATCTATCTCCAGGATGGAAAATTCTCAAAATACATGCCATCTAAGAACAATACTCCAGGAGTACCTTCTACAAAGGCCTACCCATTACTGAGACAAAATACAAGCCTATCCATCATGTAATATTAAGAATGTGAGCACGGCTAGCCCCTAAGTTGACTTTGCATCCCTCTGAAAGGGGAGATTTTCAGGTTGCTTGGTGAAATTGACCAGAGCAATGAATTTGTAGAGATTCCTTTACAAAGTTTCCATTGAAGACTCAAAATTAAAACTTAGATTCTTAATTAGAACAAAACATTTCCCTCTTTTCACTCATTTATAGATTTGAGCAGTAAGAGTATTTAAGATAATCACTTGGAATCAATTCTCCTAGACTCATTAAAAATAAGATAGGCTGTACATTTGGCTAAACAAACATTCAAAGCTTTCCTCTCCCCCTCAAAATCCCCACAATCTTTACTTCTTGTCATCCCCTCCTTCTATCATTTCTAACCTCTCCTTCCTTTAGCAACCAAATCCCTAGAGAAGAGTTGGTGGCTGGGGTAGGGTGAGGGTGTACAGGGGGATGAAGAGGAACCATCAATACTCTCTACTTCTTTCTATGATGATGACCATGCTGATGATAACATCAACTCCACTAGGTTCAATTATTATTTCTATGGCCATGACTCCCATATCTATGTGTCTAGCCCAAATTTCTCTGTGGAGCTATAGATCTATATCACCAGATGCCAACTCAAATTTCCAACTGTATGTTTTAAGTCATCCCAGGGATTCTTTAATTCTTTGTATCCCCAGCACCTAGCACAATGGCTGGCACATTGCATATAATAAAAGCTTTTTGATTGAAATATAAAACAGAATTCATTATTCTTCCCCAAAACCCCAAAACTCTCTTTCCAACTTCCTTTTTTTTTATTTAGGACATCATCATCCTACCAGTCACCCAGGGTTACAATCTCAGAATCATTCTCAGCTCTTTACTTTCCCTCATCTTTCATATCCACTTAATTGCCAAGTCTTATCTATTCTATATCCCTAACTTTTCTCAAACCCATCTCTTCACTCCCATGTTCAGCACCCTGGTTGAAGCCTGTTGAGCACCTGTGGCCTGGGTTATTGAAACTGCCTCCTAATTAGACTCCTTTCCTCAAATCTTTTTCCTCTAGTCCATCTTCCACATGGCTCCCAAGTGATACTCCTAATCCATGAGTCTGATAATATTATTTCCCCTGTTTATAAAGCTCCAGTGGCTTTCCTATTGCCTGCAAGGTAAAATGCAACTTGTGTGTTTGACAAATAAAACCCTTCACAATCTGACTCCCCTCTGCCTTTCAAACATTATTACTACTCAGTCTTCCTTCATACATTATGTTCTAGCTAAAATGGACAGCTTATTATTGCTTTACTTTCATATACACTATTCCATTTCCACTCTCTGTTCCTTTGCAAAGCCAAGAGTTCTCCACACCACTCCTGCCTCTTAGAAACGTTGTCTTCTCTGAAAGCTTCATCTAAGAGCCACCTTCTACAGGAAGCCTTTCTTAATACCCCAGCTACATGTTCCTTCCCAAGTAATTTTGTATTTAATTGGTGTGTATTTAGCATTTATTCATGAGCATATATGCTGTTTCTCCTCTATAAAATGTAGGCTCCTTACACTCAGGGATCCAATTTCATTTTTATTTGGTAACTGATTAGCTGACTGATACAATTAATTTTGAAAAACTTTGATAAATGTAGATGAAGAATGACTTGAACCAATGATATATTTTCATTTGACAATTGCATATGGCCCATTGACAACCAATTATGGGAACAAGACAGGAAAAACTTACTTAGAAATGGGTAGGTATCTGTGATTTCATCTGTATAGGGAAATCCCCAGAGTGGAAATTTCACATGGTGATAAATACTGGCAATTCCTCTCCAAATTATTGTCTTAATTAGCTACTACTTCAAAGTTTTATTAGGAAATGTTCCTTCCCTTTGATAGGGCCCCCGAACAGATTTGAAACAAATGTTTTGATGAAATATCTTTTTAGAATAGACTGTTTCAGTGCCAAGAAACATTAAAATCCATGCCTGAATTAGCTAGTTACTTCTTCTCTTTTTCTCTGTTCTTTCTCTTTATGTATAACACCAAGTTATGCTGGCTTTGGGAAATATTCCAGAAGGAGATTATTTTTACAGGCCCATTCTCAATACCAAATTCTTTAGGGACAAATGAATTCTCTAGTTGCTCTGTGAGAAATGCAGTTGAACTGTTCAAAGAATTTTTGTAATGTAGACAGAACTTTAGACTGTTAAAATTTCAATTCTGTTTAACTAGTCATTTTCATTTCTTGAAATTCACATGGAAACTGACACAAGGGAAAACTTCCCCTGTCAACAAAAGCTCATAGCTTACTGTAATGATACTCCTGTATATGTTCCATTGATGGAGAACTCTACAATAATTAAAAGAGGGGAGTTGCCTCAATTTTTTTTCCTTTATAGGAAGTCCGCAGTTTCAGACAAAACTTTTCTTAGGTAGTATTCTGAAAATTTGTTCTTGGACAACACTTTAATTATTTTTTTCTTTAATGAGGCATTTAAAAAAATATTCCATATCTCCATACAGTCAGAAAACTTTTAAATTTCCTTAGTTGATTCTCTCCTTTTAAGTAATCAGCAGAGGGAGCATAGTCCATAGGACTGAGAAGATACTACCACAAGTAATTCAAATTCATTTTGGTAATAGTGGAAAAGATAATTTTTAGGATCTATTTTTTTAAGTCAACATGGAAAAACACAAGTTCAATAGATATGTGCATACTATAGGGACATACAAATCAGCTTGATTGTAAGACACTCAAAGGCATATCCTAGTCTCCTTTTGTCTTCTCTGCATCATTGTACTACAATATCTTCCATGTTTTGGGAGGGTTGAGGCAAGGGACAATGGAACTATATAAAGAACAGTTATGGATCATTATTGATAAAAATCATATGAGACATTTTTATTACCTGATCAAGTTATCAAATCATTAGGAATGTTCTTTTGTCTAAGGAGGTGTATATTTTCAGATACATGAAGGACTACTCTTTAGAAGATGGCCAACAGCTGCTTGATCTTGGCAGTATAGACAAACAGATGAAATGGGATTAAATTGCAGCAGGAAGGATTTAAGTTCATTCTAAGGAAAAGTTCTCACATGATAGTTACTATGCATTGAAATAGATTTAGAAGGTTACTGAAGAAGCTTTTGTAATCTCCTCTCCTGGAGGGTTTTTTTTTTTGTTTTTTTGTTTTTAATTTTTAATTTAAGCAGACCATACATGAAATAGGAAAAGAGAAAAGGAAAATCATGAAGGGCAAAGATCCATCCCACTTGCTTTCAGGACAGGAATCCAATCCTTTGTGAGAATAGCACTGATGGGGGACAGGAAGGGGCAGAGGAGGAAGGAACCATTCTTCCTTAAATCCACTTATGTATCCTTATGTATCTACTTCCTTATTTTCTTCATTAGAATGTATAGTATAGCACTTTATATCCCCACTTCAAATGGGAGTTTAGTTACTCTTCTTACTGAAATGGTTAATTCTCATTCTTCTGAGAGCAGTTGGAGGAAACCAGAGGGTCCTTTTAGGTGTTACTGTCTTCCTGTAGGTTTCTGTCTTATAGATTATGCTGTATTCCACTGCTGCACCAACTTTGAGGAAGATATCTATGTACCAACTCCACAAAATATTACTACAATGCTGCATTTGAGAATGTGCACATAGTTTCTGGAGAATAAGTTTAGAGAATGAAAATAGATACAAGTTTATTTAGCTAACAACAAGGTTTGCTATGGATAAACTTTGTATTTTTGACTGCTTCCAAATCACACTCAAAAAACAGCCCTGTTGAATGGCTATTTATCTTCCCTCCATTTACAAATGGGTTTTTTCCATGGTTTTGGTTGTGAGTTGGAAGACTGAAGGTATCCTGTCTTGAGCCAATACCACTCATCCCACAGTCCCTTCAGGGTGGTGAAATTATCTGAGCAACTTTTGAACTCTTCTTAATTTTGGTTCCAAATGACCCCTGCTCCAGAAACGTTTGTTAAACTAATGCTAGTTTAGTCCCTTCTTTGGTTGGAAAGCAACACTGCTTCAACAAGTGTATAGGAAGTGGATTTGAATCTGTTTTGTCATTTACTAGCTTTCTGCATTTGGGCAAGTCTGAGACCCACTAAGACTTAATTTTCCTGATCTGGAAAATGGAGTTAATTATGCTTGTACTACCTACATTCCTCATTGCATTATTTTGAGGAAAGTGCTTTGGGATTTCCTCTCCCCACCTAATTTGACATCAACAAGGAAGACCCAGAATGTGTTCAGGAGGTAAGGATGAGTCTACCCTGATCCTTTTCTGTGAGGTTCCTATGCCTCTTTAATTGGCTCAAGAGGGGAATGGTGAGGTTTCCTGAGCAAACAAATTGACCATGACTCTAGAAGCTAAGCTAAGCTATATGCTACAGATTAATGTCAGTAATTCAGTTCAAAAGTCTGCGAGATGGCAAGGCAAGAGTCGCCTGTGAAGAAGTCCTCTGCAGAGAGAAGGGGTATCTCTCTTTCCTTTTTCTTTCTGGCCATATAGCTTTGAAAGGGAGCAGTTACTGGACAAATAGGAAATATCATATCTAGCAGAAATATTATATGGAGTAGAGATGAACATTCCAGACAGAGACACCCAGACCTGAGGAAGAAAGCAACTTGAGAAATGTGACCCCATAGCAACTCACCCAGCAAACATTGCAGCTAAGAGAAAGTTTTAAGAGAGCTTCACAAAAAGAAAAAGGAAATCTAGTTCCTGCAGTTATTTGTGAGTTTCATTTCCCACATATGTGCCCTACATATAGGTCTCATTACAACATAGTTTAGGTTTGTATCTACTCTATTAATGCTATTTATTTGTAGGAGAGTGTACCCCATTTTATGGGGAGAATAATTGTGAAGCAGTTGTTTTCTTACAATACCATTTTAATAGGTGCCTTTATAAAGAATTGCGCCCACTGGAGAATTTGTTAATGGGAAGAACACCAATGGGGGCTCATAAACTATCAAGTTAGGAATGTAGACCCACAGGGTTTATACCTAAAACCAGAGGTAGCCACTACCCAAGGGCTTCCAAGTGTGAGTATGAGTTTAGGAAGTATCCCAGATTAGGTGTCACATATTAATAGGAATCATTGTTAATTAAAACAACAACAGCAAATTATCAAGAGTTCTTGTGTTTTCAAAATTGTTAACTCATCTGGTAACAGTTCCAAATTATAACATTTGAAGTAACATGACTGCTAATAAAACAAAATGCCAAATTTTAATTTGATGACTTAATAAGGAGGAAAGGGATTAAACTTATTCTAAAGGAAAAAAGACAATGGGAATTAATAAATTTAATAAGTTCTAACTCACATTCCTTTCCCTAGTGGTTCCCCATTTTGCTACCTTAGTTGAGTATTTTCCCTTCCTATTTCTTTCTCCCCTTTGGATACCCTATATACCTGAATATGTCTCCTTCCTTCTCCTTCTTTCATAATATCACTTTCATTTTTTCATACTTCCACATATCATTAAAGTCTTTGAAATTCAAGACAGCTAATAGAGGATAAGGTGTAGACAGAATGAAGTTGTGGGAAAAGCACTGATTTCTGGAGTTTTTATTATATTCCAGATAAAATGTAAACTCCTTGAGGACAGGGAATATTTCTTTTTTTATCTATATATCCCCAGGGCCTAGCACAGTTTTTGGCACATAGGTGCCCCTTAAAAACTGATTATTGATTGTTTCTGATCCACTACTGAATATGTGATGTTGGACATGTCACTTAATCTATCTGAGCAACAACTTTCACATCTGTAAATGAAGAAGTTGTGCTAGAAAATACCTAAGATTTGTTCTAGCTCTGACATTGATTAAGTTATTAAACTACAATTCCATTTAATTCTACAAGCAATTTCATAGTATAGACTATGTGGAAAGCATTATACTACACGCTAAAAATACAAAGACAAAAAAAAAAGCCACTAGTGTGCTCAAGGAGCTTCCATATGAGGGAAGGGTATAGCAGTTAAACTGATAAATGCAAGGTAATTTTAGAAAGAAGAGAACACTAAAAACCAGGAGAATAAGGAAAGACTTGCAGTAATAGGCACCTGAGTGGAAGCTGGAAGGAAATTAAATTCTAAAAGGTGAAAGGTCAATGAATAAGTCTATAGGAAACTTAGAAGCCATCATTAATTATAGTCATGCCATTGCGTTGACTTTGGTGGGATCAGAGTATTAAGTCAGTATTTTTTGTAGACAAAGATCCATTAGAACCAAGCTTTTCTGTCTTACTCAACCATAAGATTGGTTCTATGAGAGGAGTTTCTGATTGGATCCCTTCATTACAGTGAAGAAAGTAGAGAAAACTCCAAAGGAAACATATGCTAACATTGATGGACTGAATAACTGACTTAAAAAAAATAGGGAAATCTATGGAGTTTTCCCTCATTCATGTATTATAAGGAGATGGAAATTAATCTACCCGAAGGACTCATGGCATCTTGCACAAGAAAAACCTCGGTAGTCAAACCTTGTAGCTAAATTTTCCTCAGAGTTTTTTTATGTTGTTGATGTTCTGAGCTTATGCAGAAATAATTAGGAGAGGATCCAGACTTTTTCTTGAATTGTTCCAAGTAGCTGAGGAACATACTCTATCAATTGTCTTCATTGATTAATTTGATGTCGTTGGGACAAAAGGCATGGTGGAATTCAGGTGGAAAAAGAGAAATTTAGTACACAATGTTGGAATTATTGAACCAATTGGATGGATTTGACTCTAGAAGAGATGTGAAAGTGATTATGGCCCCCACATAGAAACTTTGGATCCCGCACTATTCAGACCAGGATGAATCTAGAAGACTAAGTATCCTCTTAAGCTAAAAATAGTTACAAGGACATCTTTCAGATTCATAGAGTACGAAATGACTTTGGCAGATGATGTAACTTTAGATGGTTTGATCATGGCCAAAAATAGCTTGTCTGGGGCAGTTATCAAGGAAATTTGTAAAGAAGCTGGTCTGATGGCCCTAAAAGAACATAAAATGAAAGTAATAAATGAAGATGTTAAAAAATTCTAAAGAAAATATATACTTTATAAGAAATTAGAAGGTTCCCAGAGGGCCTATATCTCTAAATGAACCATGATGTCTTCATAAAAGTTGTTAAAATTTTTCCAGACCTCCTGAAAAAACAATGCTGGGTGAATTTAAAAATACATACTCCAGTTGGCCTCCATCACCAACACATGTTATGTATCTTACTCAGATATGATGTGTGGGGTACTCATTAAACTATAGTAGACTTTTTTTTGTTCCCTATGCTACACTGTATTGCATAATAAAATACTCTCAGAAAGAAAAAAATGGTGATGAGGGACTTAAATTAAAAGCTCTTCATCATCTAGCCCTCTCCTATGTTTCCAGTATTGTTACACCTTCATTCCCTAACACATACTCTTTAATCCAGTGACACTGAGCTCCTTACTGTTTCACAAGCAAGACACTCTATTTCTTAGTTCCATGAATTTTCTGATTGTATCCCATGCTTATAAAGCTCTCCCTCCTCTCTGATTACTGATCTGCCTGAGTTCCTTTCAGTTCCAAAGAAAATTTCACTTTCTAAAAGATTTCCCCCAATCCCTCTTAACTCTACTGCCTTCACTCCATTAATGTTTTCCTATTTATCATATATATTGCATGGTTTTTTATTTATGTTTGTATGTAGTCTCCCCCATTAGATTTTAAGCTCTCTCAAATCAGTGACTGTCTTTTGCCTCTTTTCATATCTCCAGCACTTAGCACAGTGTGTAGTACATGGCAGATATTTAATAATTTTTTAAAAATAACATTCATTTTTAAATTTTGAGTTCCAAATTCTCTCCCTCCTTTCCACCCATTGAGAAAGGAAGCAATATGATAACTATTATACATATAACATCATGCAAAAGATATTTCATGTTGTAAGAAAAATAAAGTGAAAAACATGCTTCCCTCTGCATTCCCTCTCTAAAAGTAAATAGAATTTTTCATCATGAGTTCTTTGGAACTGTTTGGAACCGTTTTATTGATCAGAATAATTAAGTCTTTCACAGTCGAGCATCATTAAAAATTACTGTTACTTTGTTCACTTCGCATCAGTTCATCTAAATCTTCCCAGGTTTTTCTGAAACCATTCTTCCCAATTATTTCTTAGGTTTTTGTTCTTATTCAGTCATTTTCAATCACGCCTGACTCTTTGTGACCCCAATGTGGGATTTCTCAGAAAAGATGCTGAAGTGATTTGCCATTTCTTTCTACAGCTTCATTTAACAGATGAGGAAACTGAGGCAAACAGAGTTAAGAAAGTTGTTCAGGGTCACATAGCTAATAAGTGTCTGAAGCTGGATCTGAATTCTAGAAAATGAGTTTTCCTTACTCTAATTCTGGTGCTTTAACCAGTGTGCCACCCAGCTGCTCCCATTATTTTTTATAGCAGAATAATATTCCACTAAAATCATATACCCCGACTTGTTTAGCCATTCCCCAATGGATTGGCATCCCCTCAATTTCCAATTCTTTACCACCACAAAAACAGATGCGATACGCTTTTTGTACATATGGGTCCTTTCTGTTTTTTATTTCTTTGGGATAGTAGTGATGTTGCTAGGTAAAGGGGTTTGCAGAGTTTTTGGTTCTTGGGATATAGTCACAAATTGTTCACCAGAATGCTTAAACCAGTTCACAACTCCACCAACAATGCATTAATGTCCTTATTTTTCCATATATCCTCTAGAATTAATCATTTTCCTTTTCTATCATGTTAGTCAGTCTGATAGATGTGAGGTGGTACTTCAGAGATGCTTTAATTTGCATTTCTCTAATCAATAGTGATTTAGATAATTTTATTTGACTATTGATAGACCTGATGTTTTCTTCTGAAGATTTCCTATTCATAGCCTTTGACCATTTATCACCTGAGGAGTGGCTCTTGTATTTTATAAATTTGACTTGGTTCCCTACATATTTGAGAAATAAGGCCCTTTATCAGAGAACCTTGCTGTGAAATTTTCACCTAGTTTTCTGCTTTCCTTTACATTTTGGCTGCATTGGTTTTATTTATGAAATAGCTGTTTTTTAGTTTCTTGTAATTAAAACTATTCACTTTACCTCTGTGTTCTTGTCTACCTCTTATTTCGTCACTAATTCTTCCCTTATCCATAGATCTGACATAATTTTTCCTTGCGCCTTTAATTTGCTTATTATATCACCCTTTATGTCTAAATCATGGACTCATTTTTGACCTTACCTTGTTATATGATGTGAGATGTTCACCTATGCCTAGTTTCTGCAAGATTGCTTTCCAGATTTCCCAGCAGTTTTTGTCAAAGAGTGAGTTATTTCCCCAAAAGCTTGGATTTAGGAGTATATCACATGCTAGATTACTATGGTTATGTACCTAACCTACTGCACTGATCAACCACTTTAAGTCTCAGCCAGTCCCAGATTTTAATAAATGCTAATGGATTGATTACTTGATTTGGCATCAGAATGGAATTACAAGCAGTTCCATGTATTGACAGGGCTTAGCCTATCTCACTTCAAAACATTACTATTTCCCTCTATTTTTTGTTTTCTTCCTCTAAAACTAAGCTATTACTGACAATTTCTTTTCTTTCCATTATATTCATATCAACAGAACTGTTTGCTTAGTTTTGCTTGACTATGCATATTTATTATAGGAATTTTGTTTTTATTTTTAGTTGCATGGATAAAAGGAGATAAAAATACAAGGGTGTTAACTGAAAAAATAAAATTGTATTTTAATTAATTAAAACACTTCAAAACATATTAAGGTATTATTGTATCTTAAATTTCTTTCTTTCCATGGGAGCTTTTTTAAAAAATGCATTTATGGAAATCTGTGTTTGTCAGCAAACGGTGTATTTTCCATTGACGTATTTGATGCTTTCTGAATTTATGTCCAAACTGGGTAAAGAGGAACTCCAGATATCAGCATGTTCAGTATTATATGTGTTAAGAATCATGAATTGTGAAAACCCACCAACATGAATTTAGTGTGATAAATATCACATTCTATCCTAAAGCTACAGGAAAAGTGAATAGGAGTTGAATTCTAAATATGCAAATATAATAGATAGTACACCCATTTGTCAGGTGGATCATTTTATAGCTCATGGTTGAGTAATAGGCCAAGGCTAGATATCTGCTGCCTCATCCAATGACATTACTTTCAGTCATGCTAATTAAATTAATATGACCTGCGCTAATGAAAACCACGAAAACCTATTTTGGTTTCTACCAGCACATACATTTTTATAATTCAGACTTGTCTTACCAGTGTGTTATTCAGGAGCAAATTCAGCGATAATTAGATAAGCACATTTTAGTCATTTACCTGCGTAACTGACAAAGAAAATATCTTCCTGAAGCAAATTCAGTTTTATTTGAACAGCAAACCAAGTCAAGAATTAAAAATACATCCTTTCTTCCTTAGCTCTCTTGTTACCTCATCTCTATCTCCTTTAACTGTCTCTCATTTTAAAGTATATTCTTCTACAATATGTTTTCTAAATGATCAGTCACCTGAAAAAACATTAAATGAACAAATCATAAGGTTTAAAAGATTTATGACCCAAATTATATTAAACAAAATTAATATGTTCCATGTATGGAAATTAGAAGTCTTTAGATCATACTTTGATTTCTAAATTCCCACCTTAAAGTATTTAATTTCTATTTGTAACAGTAAGTTGTTTTTTGGGGGTTTTTTGGTTTAATCTGATGTCAGATTCTCAGAGTAACCAAGCAAAAACAGATTACTTAGTCCTTGCTTCAAAGAAATAATGGGTTACTAGCATAATTAATTTTATGTTTAATTACTGTAGAATGAAACAATTCAACAATATCCAATCAATCCTGAGAATGACAGAACAGAAGGTCAGTGGTTGCTAAGTCAATTGTTTTGAAAGAAAAATTTATGTCAGGTTCTCTTTTATATGCTAGGGAAAGAAATTGGATAAAAGTGGTCAAGCAAGCATTAATTAATTGTATAAATGTAATGTTGTTGTCATGCTAAATCACACAACCAGTGGCTAAAGTCGGCAGACATGCATCAGTTGCAAATTTCCAGTGATATGCTACTAAGCCACAAATACACAAATGAAAGCCAAAGAGTCAAATGTTAATATCTCTGGAATTTTTTTCGTTAATTCTATTTTATGGCTGTTGGAAGTGAGTTGGTGATCCTAATCCACTTTATTATATATGGTTCCCTAACTCAGGAAGTTGCCCCATGACAATTGACACCTTTGTGCAGCCACGGTGGGGATGCCAATGATAACATACAAAGGGTCTGGCTCCCAAGGAGGGGTCCCCATACTGCTAACCTGATTCATAGTTGGAACCTATGTAGGAAATTAGGTTACTAAAATGTGGGAAGAGTCTAATTTCTTTCCAGAGAGTAAATAGATGAATGATCAAGTATTTTCTCACAGCTTCAGTTTTCTCTGGACTTTAATTCAGTAAAATACCTTTCTTTGCTTATCCAACTTTCTGAAATCGCATCATTCCACCTGCTATAACTGAAGTAATGATGTAGTAAAGCTACTGATTGCTAGGTTGGCAATATTGTACTACTTGTCTTCTCCAACTATTCTTTGTAAAGAGTTAGAGGAAGAAATAACAGAAAATGGCTTTCCTCTACACAAAGTATCTTTCCTGAAGCCAGTATGTAAAGTATTATGACCTCTAGAACCAAAGAAGAGCCAGGAAATACCTTGCATCTTTCCAGAATTCTCTGTCCTTACTAGGCCTGTTCCTGAATCCAGCAGAGAAAGACTTTTCCACAATAATTTCTCATAAATGTCAGAGAAAAAGGTCAGAGTGGAGGAATCAGAGCTCAGTAGGCAAGGAACAGTCCAAATGGTCACACTATTGATGAGTTCCCTCTAAATTAGAACACAGTAACATTTACCAAGCTCAGAAATGACACTATCGTCCTGTGGTGACACACGTACGACTTGGTGAAATGGGGAAATACCTCAATAACTTTCACTAGGAGTCTGTAAAACATTTTCTCCCAGAAACTACAATGTCTACCAGCAAACCACAGTGCCAATGATATCAATAAATAATGCACACAATTTGAGTTTGTATAAATTAGCAAGAATGCATTTATACATATGATATAGAAATAAATGATGTCAAAACAATTGCTAGACAATATCGTGTAGCTAATAACTATTCTTTGAGTGACTCAACAAAATGGCAAAATCCACAAACAACCCTCAGTACTACCAAGATGCCTCCAGCAGCCCTATGGAACCTCCAGGAACTGCAAATAAAAAGAATAGCTAACATTATATAGCACTTCACATGTATTGTGTCATTTGGTCTTCCCAATAACCAGGTGAGGTAGGTGCTTATGTACTACTACCCTCATGTTGTACATGAGGGAACTGAACCACAGAAAGGTTTCTGTCTTGCTCAGTAAAAAGCAGAGCTGGCATTTAAACCCTACTTGACTGACTCCCTATCCTTTGTCATTCTACTCCCTTAAGAGTAAAACATGATTATAAGAAGTCAGAATCCTTTTGCATGAGAGGGCAGTTGCAAGATGGTAGTCAAATTTGGTGATACTCTAAATCAACAATACTTTCTTCTAGGACTTTGAAGCAAAGAGAATCCCCTAAGATTTCTAAGCAGAATAGATACCTACAGATATATTACTCTGATTGTCAGAGAAATGGCTACTGTCCCCTGCCTACACTGAAATTGCATGTTACCACATGGCTACCTGATATAGTCAAGCAGTTCTGTGTGGACTTCCTTGGTCTAGCGCAGTGTAGAAGGAGCAATGCATTCTTTACAATAGTAACTCAAATATATATTTTTCATAGGAGAGACTACAATTGTTCTAAATAAAGTAGAGATTGTACATAGTTTGCCATGTCTGAGTATATAAAGTAGACCCACTAGACCAGAACAGGGCTTGGGGATGGGGTGGGGGTGGAGTGGAGTATTCACATACAGCACTGATCCATTGCATGGAATGTTATCAAGTTACCCTAGGTATGTAGAATCAACTATGGAATGGGAAAAAATATTTTTCTTGAGTTATTACTGATTTTTCTGATAAGAGCACTCAGTTTATTTGATTTTCTCTTAAATACAAAGAAACAACTATGACACAAATCAAGTGACATCAGTACAATCTTAATGAGTTCTCTGCAAATATAATGGGTATTCTCTTTACCAAAAGCCATTTAGTCATTCAAGATAGTCTTCCCTAACCTGTAAACAGACAAATCATTTCTTTTGAAAGTTATTTTGAAATATGCACTCCTGAGGCACTTCCGGGCTAAGATGACAAACTGAACAAAGGCAAACTGCCTGGTTTCCCTATACCTACTCTAGCAAAAAAACTGAAATTCATTGAAAATCAAGAAATCCAACGAGAAACTACAATAAGTGGCTTCTACCCCAGAACTATACAAAAAGTCAGTCAGTATCCCATAGTCCATAGGAAAAGGGGCAGTAGACAAGACCAGTGTCAACTCTAACAAACTCACAATTACTCCCACACAACCAGAGAAGTTCTATAGACACATGTATCCTGAAGTTCTCTGGGTCTGGGAGGAGAAGGAACATTTATGAGTCATTGTTGTCATTTAAAAAGTCTACTAATGTTAAAAACAAAATCACACATTGAATTCAATGAATTAACAAATTCAAATAAATGAATAAACTTTTAAAAATGGAAATAGCAAACTGATGAATGAACTGATTTTATAACCTAGTCCAGATAGGGACAGTATTATTTTGTTTCTAGGGGGGAAAAGTTGTTCTTTCCTACCAAGTGAATATAAAAGGGCACAGTTCATCTCTTGTCTCATCTACAATTGCTTTTGTATTGCTAATGAAAATACCATGACGTAAAATACAGTACATAGGATCCATGCTAACTATGATTCATGAAATGAAGCTTACCATCATTTCCTTTAAATGCAACTCTAGTACCAATTATACAGTCACTTTAGATGAACTAAGAACTATGTTACTGCAGATGAGAAATACGTTTAAAATATTGACATTCATCCATTTCCTCACAAAACTGGTTCTCAAGTGTTCACTCTAATATTTTTGTTTAGAGTGTAACAGGAGTTTGGTGTACACTCAGACCTACCTAAAATGGAGGCACCCAAGTGGGGGATATCAGGGACTTGCTTTTGTGAGACAGGAAAACTGTCTACATTCTACTGTCTACATTCTGACTGATTGGGAGCAGCCTCTTTCAATTGATTGTATATCTGAAACTGACTGCATTTTTTAAACTAGATGATTCGAATAGTTTCTCTGTGTATGTCTCTTTCTTTTCTGATTCTCTGTCTCTGTCTCTGTCTCTCTGTCTCTCTCTGTCTCTCTCTCTGTCTCTCTCTCTCTGTCTCTCTCTCTGTCTCTCTCTCTCTCTCTCTCTCTCTCTCTCTCTCTCTCTCTCTCTCTCTCTCTCTCTCTCTTCCATTGTCTGTACTGTCTGTCTGTGACTCTGCCTCTGGGTCTCTGTCTGTTTCTCTGTCTCTCTATCTCTGTCTGTCTGTCTCTGTCTCTCTGTCTGTATCTGTCTGCCTATTTCTGTCTCTCTTTCTCTGTTTCTGTCTGTGTCTGTCTCTCTGTCTCTCACTTTGTCTCTGTCTCTCTCAGAAACCCTCTATACAAAGGTATATTGCCTAAATGAGGCAACAAATGATGAATAAACAGGGATCAAGTGCCTACTATATGTTGAGTAAATCAATCACTGTGCAAGACACTGAGCATACTAAGAAAAAAATGAAACAGTCCCTCCTCTTAAGGAGCTTACCTCAAGGCAAGAATTATCAGGAAAGATAATTGTCTGCCTGTGTGACCTTGGGCAAGTCAGAGGGTCCCTGCACATCAATTTTCCCCACTATACAAATAATGAGGTAGTGAGATGGTGCCTGAAGGGTTGTCTAACTCTAGATGATCTTATTGTCTTATAGATATATATGCATAAAACAAATGGCCCAAGATACAGTGGGAGACCGTGACCCTTTTAAGTTAAGGTCTTTTCAGGTTCTCACTTTGAGTGAAATAATGCCCAGTCACTGAATATATCTCTTTAAGCAGTTACTCAAGGGTTGGCCCCTTTAATGAAAAATAAATCGAACTGGTAGGAGAAGACCCTCAGGGTTCTTAGCCAGTTGTCCTGATGAATATCTGGCCACTGGACCCAGATGGCTCAGGAGGAAAAAGTGAGGGTGGTGACCTTGCACAGCCCTCCCTCATTCAAATCAAAGTCAACTGCAAGCCATGTCATCATCCTCTTGATGCCATGGTTCTCTGAGAATGATAGACAAACACAATAATAAAATAAATATAGGACCGCTCAACAGAGGAAGGCACTAGCATCTGGAAGAATCAGGAAAGACTTCACTTAAGAGGCAGCACATGAGCTGAACTTTGAAGGAAACTAGCCATTGTAAGAGGCAGAAAGGAGGTTGAAAAGAAATGGAGCAAGGGGTTGAATGCCATCTGTGAATAACAATAGCAAACATAATGCACTTATCATGTGCCAGGTATTATGTTGAGCCCAATAGCATCTCCATTTTATAGATGGGGAAACTGAGACAGTCCAATGACTTGCCCAAGGTCACACAGCTAATAAGTGACTGAGATGACATTTGAACTCAGGTCTCCCTGACTCTAGGTCCAGTGCTCTATCCACTGCACCAGCCAGCTGCTCAAAGCAAGAACAAGAAGGGTAAGGACTCAAAACAGAAAATAACATAGAACAAGGCTGGAAAAGTAGGTTAAAACCAGGCTATGAAAGGTTTTAAATGATGAAGAGAAAGGTTTGCATTACAAGAACAACATCTAAAAACTTCTTGACTTACCTAATGGCAGAACCAAATGGTGAAAATTATATTCTGCAACTGAGTGTCAGGGGTAGAAATCATGGAAATTTTGTAGGAAAGTGAATGCTGATTAATGAATGAGCAACCATGATTCCAGAGGGCTAGTCAGGGCTGTGCAACCCACCTCTGGACAAAGAGATGACAACCTAAAATTCAGTTAAATAAGCCATATTTTTCTGGACATGAACAATGTGGGTATTTTTTTTTTGCTTCACTATGAATATTTGTAACAAAGGTTTTGTTTTTCTTTTAAATTGTGGTCATGGAACTAAGATAAAAATAAATGTTCATTAGAAATTAAATTAAAAATAACATCTAGTACTAAAGCTCAAAATGAGATGCACCTGGTGGAGATACCTAAGTACAGTGAAAATGGTTAAGTTTTGAGCTATGCCAAGGGAAATGGAAGGCTCAAAGAAAGCCTAGGATCATTGCTTAGGGAGGGATGGGACAATGATAACTGACAACCAAGAGAAGGCAAAAATGCCCAATTTTTATTTTACTTCTGTTTTCTCTGCCAATTAGATTTATCTTTGTGCTTGGAAGGATCAGGCAGAGTTACGAATCAAAGCAAATGGAAAGTTATCAAGCATTTATCTTCCCTTGATGAATTCAAGTCGTCTGGCCCATTGGAGCAATATCATCAGACGCTAAAAAAACTAGAGGATGGATGTGCTTAGTGAGTCACTATCAGTGATATCTGAAAGCAGTACTAAATTGGTACATAAGGAATTGCTTTTGATGTAGGGGTTAACCTAGATTTTATAGCAAAAGTGTTTGGAAGGAAAGTATGCTTTGTTCTTCTTATGGAAAATACAGGGACATTTGGGCTAGACAATAACACAGCTGAATTCAGAGCTGGTGAAATGGTCAGGCTCCTAAACTAATAATTAATGGTTTCAGGTCATTTTGGAAAGAAATGTACATTAGAATGTCCCAAGAATCTGTACTGTCTACCAATTTTATCAAGGATTTCAATAAAAGCATAAAAGACAGTGAAATAAAACTGAAAGGGATAGCTAATCAATCATCGGAATGCAATTTTAAAGCATCTACTATGTGCTGGGCAGTATGTTACATGCTAGGGATACAAAGAAAACAATTAAAATGTACTACCTAAAGGAGCTTGCATTCCGTTGAAGGAAAAAGAAAAATACAGACACCTACAAATATATAAGATACAGAGAAAGTAAATACAGATAATTTCAAGGACTGGACACTAGCAGCTGGAGGAGTCAGAAAAGGGCTTGAGCAGGAAGAGTTGTGTGAATTGAGTTTAGAAGGAAACTAGGAGTTCTAAGAGTCAAAACTGAGGGGGGAGTACCCTCCAGGCCTTGCAAAAACATGGGATCAGAGATGGAAGCCGATTTGACCGGATTATAGAGTGCATAGAGGGGCATAATGTATTATAAGCCTGGAAAGGTAAGCTGAAAGCAGGTTACCAAAGACTCTAAGTGCCAAACAATAGAGTTTGTAGTTGATCCTAGAGGGAACAGAGAATTACCGGAGCTAACATAGGAAAAAAACAGCAGAACCTGAAAAGATCTTGCTAGGCTAGAACATTAAAAGAATCAAGTAGAACTTGAATAGTTACATATAAAATATTTTACTTGGTTCAAAAGATTGATGCCACAAGAATAACATGGCTAATACAACACTAGGCAGACATTTGTGTGCAAAGGATTTAGGGATTTGGGTGCTCAATCAGAATAACCAGTTTGATACAGCATCTTAATGTGATCTTGGACTCCATTAGGAGAGGTCTACCAAGAAAGAGATAGTCTCAATATTCTCTGCCCTGGTCACATGACAAGAAGAGTATTGTATTCAGTTCTGGGCTTGCCGATGTATGAATGTCCAAGAACAATGGCACACTAAAGTATGTCTAGGATAGGTCAACCAGAAGATTGAAGAATCTTGAGTCCATTATCTATGGAGATGATTTGAAATAATTGGGAATATTTACTCCAGGGACAAAGGGGTCACAGTAACTGTCATCACAGATTCAAAAGGCTGTCACAGGGACAATGTATTAGACCTGTTCTGTTTGGCAGAAGTGAAGCAATAGATGTTAGGAAAAGCTTCCCCCCAAAATTCAGCTCTCCCAAAGTGGAATAGGCTACCTCAGTTGAAGGTGGCAGGTTCCCTGAAAGGGGGTCATGAGGCTAAGAAAAAGTAACCCCTTGAGTCTCTACTCTAGTATGGATTCCCTTTGGACATGAGTAACTGCTGAGGCCCCTTCCAAACCTGAAATTCTGTGGGATTCTTTGTATGTAATATATTCACATTTTAATTTCCACTTCACTTTCCAGTCTCCGTGTCTTTTTAAAAATGCATAAACACTTTAGAAGGATCCTCATTTGAGTAAAATTGAGCTCCTATAATTTTTCTCTCTTTCACCCCATTATAATAGTTTATTTTAATGTATGCCTCACAGAGACTTCAATAAAATACTTCAAAGAAGGTGACAGGTCAGTATGCCTTGTTTTAAGTTTATGAACTGACAGCCCATTTTCAATGACAAAAGAAAATGTAACCTAGGCTCCATTTTAGAGCAATGATTGTCAGATCACATGTTCAGTGTGTCATACAAAGTACACTTCATTAAGGAGTGAATTACTTTTCTTGTAACATGAGCTAAATTAAAGGCAATGTCAGGTGGCACAGATCACTAATTTAAATGTATCACTAAGTACTTTCAAATAGCCAGCACCACCCTTTGGCCTTCAAATACATCCCAAAATTAAGTCTGAGCGAGAAATTTCACAGGACATCTCTCTCTCTCTCTCTCTCTCTCTCTCTCTCTCTCTCTCTCTCTCTCTCTCTCTCTCTCTCTTTCTCTCTCTCTCTCTCTCTCTCTCTCTCTCCTTTTTTCTGTTAGGATATAACTTTATTGTCAAAAAATCTCAAACTGTCATGCTCAGCTATAGTGAGCTGTCATCTCTGCAGTTGATGGTATTGGTAAATGAGAATTCACTGTAATCCGATGCTCAGAACACAGGAGATCAAAAATCTCATCCTGGTGGCTGATTTGGAAAGAGCAAAAAATCTTTTACCTATGCAGGGCTGATGCAAAACAACTACAAAATGTTTAGTAAATGATCATAGTATCAAACTAAAAATTATTGAAGCATGTTCCATTGAAAACATCTTATAATGTGCCTACATAATTAAAGTACTTCTGTCTTAATGTAATTTCTAGCTTCTCATTTCTATTGAAAGGTGTCTTTAGGTTAGTCCTTCTGCTCTGAATGGACGTCATCAGCTGATATAATTTTCCTTGCTGGGTATACACTAAATATGTTGATGATGTTGAATCCAACAAATTATTCAAATTTTGATCCTGGTAGGGAGGTTTAAGGATGAAGGAAGAATGATCAGTCCCATGATTTTCTTCCACTCCCAGTGTAGAAACTCCCTTCAACAACATCAATCATTTCCTCCACCAAAGCATATCAGCAACTCAGCTTGTGGGCTTAAAACATTGTGCGGTGGAGGAGCCAAGACGGTGGAGTAGAAAGACTCATGTATGCTAGCTCCGGAACCCAGAGCCCATAAATTTCCTGTAAAAAGAACTCCCCACAAATTCTGGGGCAGTGCAACCCTGCAGCAATGCAGTGGAGGAGATTTCCATTCCAGAGAGCCCAGAAAAACCAACCCCAAAGGTCAGACGTGCACCGGACAGCGGAGCCCACCCCTGCCCTGCCCTGGCCTCATGGCCCCGAGAGGAGCAGATCCAAGCAGGCTTCAGGGACGGAACCTCTGGTGGCCGCAAATGTCCCTCCACCCACAGGCACTACAGGTCAGTGAGAGAGACATCTGGGCTGGCCGAGAGAGGAGGTAGCGACAGAGACAGGGACAGCAGCAGACCTGGGCTCCCCAAGCAGGTGGGAGCTCCACTCCATTACTGAAAGTCTCTGCATAAATCCCCTGAGGGAACTGAGCCTGGGAGGTGGCCCTGCCCCCACCTGAGCACCAGAACTTAAGCTCACATTGAATAGCAGCCCCGCCCGCTGCTGAAGGCCCTGAGGCTGGGGAGCAGCATTTGAATCTCAGACCCCAAGCACTAGCTGGGCAGATCTAGGCGGGGGTGGAGAGGAATCTCAGAAGTCAAGTAACTGGCTGGGAAAATGCCCAGAAAAGGGAAGAAAAATAAGACCATAGAAGGCTACTTTCTTGGTGAGATGTTTCCGCCTTTCATTTCTGATGAAGAGGAACAATGCTTACTATCAGGGAAAGACACAGAAGTCAAGGACTCTGTATCCCAAACATTCAAAATAGATATCCAATGGACTCAGGCCATGGAAGAGCTCTAAAAGGATTTTGAAAATCAAGTTAGACAGGGGGAGGAAAAACTGGGAAGAGAAATGAGAGAGATGCAAGAAAAGCAAGAAAAACCGGTCAATACCTTGGTAAAGGAGACCCAAAAAAATGCTGAAGAAAATAACACCTTGAAAAATAGGCTCACTCAATTGGCAAAAGAGGGTCAAAAAGCCAATGAGGAGAAGAATGCTTTCAAAAGCAGAATTAGCCAAATGGAAAAAGAGGTTCAAAAGCTCACTGAATTTAATAGTTCTCTCAAAATTAGAATGGAACAGATGGAGTCTAATGACTTTCTGAGAAACCAAGAAATCACAAAACAAAACCAAAAGAATGAAAAAATGGAACATAATGTGAAATATCTCATGGGAAAAACAACTGACCTGGAAAATAGATCCAGGAGAGACAATTTTAAAATTATGGGACTACCTGAAAGTCATGATCAAAAAAAGAGCCTAGACATCATCTTCGATGAAATTATCAAGGAAAACTGCCCTGAGATTCTAGAACCAGAGGGCAAAATAAGTATTGAAGGAATCCATCGATCACCACCTGAAAGAGATCCAAAAAGAGAAACTCCTAGGAACATTGTGGCCAAATTCCAAAATTCCCAGGTCAAGGAGAAAATATTGCAAGCAGCTAGAAAGAAACAATTCCAGTATTGTGGAAATACAATCAGGATAACACAAGATCTAGCAGCTTCTACATTAAGGGATCGAAGGGCATGGAATAGGATATTCCAGAAGTCAAAGGAACTAGGACTCAAACCAAGAATCATCTACCCAGCAAAACTGAGTATAATACTTCAGGGGAAAATATGGTCTTTCAATGAAACAGAGGACTTTCAAGCATTCTTGATGAAAAGGCCAGAGCTGAAAAGAAAATTTGACTTTCAAACACAAGAATGAGAAGAAGCATGAAAAAGTAAACAGCAAAGAGAAGTCATAAGGGACTTACCAAAGGTGAACTGTTTATATTCCTACATGGAAAAACAATACTTGTAACTCTCAAAACTTTTCAGTATCTGGGTAGTTGGTGGGACCACACACACACATACACACACACACGCACACACCCATGTACACGTTTGCACACACACACACATACACACATGCACACACACAGAGACAGAGAGCACAGAGTGAATTGAATAGGATGGGACCATATCTTAAAAGAAATTAAGGTAAATGGTGAGAGAGAACTGCAGTGGGAGGAGAGAGGGTGAAATAGAATGGGGTAAATTATCTCTCATTCAAGAGGCAAGCAGGAGACTTTTTAGTGGAGGGAAAAAGAGGAGAGCTGAGAAAAAAACATGAAGTTTACCTTCATCACATTCGACTAAAGGAAGGAATAAAATGCACACTCATATTGGTATGAAAATCTATCTTACAATACAGGAAAGTGGGGGAGAAAGGGATAACCAGGGTGGGGGGTGATGATGGAAGGGAGGGCAATGGGAGGAGGGAGCAATTTGAAGTCAACACTTGGGGAGGGACAGGATCAAAAGGCAGAATAGAAACATTGGGGAGCAGGATAGGATGGAGGGAAATATAGTTAGTCTTACACATCACGACTATTTTCGAAGTCATTTTCAAAACTACACAGATATGGCCTATATTGAATTGCCTGCCTTCCCAAAGGGAATGGGTGGGGAGGGAGGGATGGGGAGAATTTGGAACTCAAAGTTTTAGGAGCAGCTGTTGAGTGTTGTTCTTGCTACTAGGAAATAAGAAATACAATTAATGGGGAATAGAAAGTCATCTGGCCCTACAGGACAAAAGAGAAGATGGGGAGAAGAGAAGGGAGGGATGATAGAAGAGAGGGCAGATTGGTGATAGGGAAAATTAGAATGCTTGGTGTATTGGGGTGGGAGGAGAGGATAAATGGGAGAAAATTTGGAACCCAAAATTTTGTGAAAATGAATGTAAAAAGTCAAATAAATAAATGTATAAAAAAACAACAAAAAAAAAACATTGCACGGTGACACTGAGAGTTTAAGCCATTTACTTATGGTCACAATTTGAATCCAAATCTTCCTGACTCAAAGATTCTATTCACTCACTACACCACTAAAGTACACTAAATAGATATGTCGGTGTTTACATGAAGGTACCCAATTTCAAAATGAAATTGTTGTATTAAATAAAGCGAGGTCTAAAGACTTCACAATGGAATGAATATTTGGAATGAATATTTGGTCATTTCTAGGGAACTGGATCATTCTGGACAGATAAACTAGAATCTGGTTTATCCAGTGTGGCAGCCTGCTCTGAACAGAATAACCTGTCAAAAGCCAAGTCTATACTTCATTTCATCTAACATAGAAATTTGGAAAGTCAGGGGTCCCTAACTTTTTGGTGAGAAAGGTTTTTTTTAGATTATTTGATGTGTTGGAATCACTAGAATGCATATGGATGTGTTCCTTAGAGGAAAGAGAGAGGAAGAGGAGAGAAAGGCGGAGAGTAAAGCCCCTAAAAGGCACAAGATAGAGAAAACTGTTATTGTCTACCATGGCAAGGATCATTGTTGCTATGAGGCGAATGTTGAAGCATCAACCACATTATAGAACTATGTAAAAATTCTTCCCTATTTGGAATTTGTACTTTTGGAATTTGACTATGGAATTACTTCTTTCCTGATAGACAATATATGAGCAAATTATTTCCACCTTGATTTCATAGAACTGCTGCCTTCCTCCCACTCCGTATAGCTGCAAAATATTCATTTGGAAGTTTAAAAATAGCAAAATTAGGAAATAGGTTCCTGACCTGTATGCTGTGACCAGGGAGAAGGATGAGGAATCCTATGTGATACCCTGATTTTCCTTTTTCTGTTAAAAGTTTTGCATGCCAATAATAACTTATTATTTACTAATATTAACAAAGAAAAATCAAAAGAAAATGACTTCAAAATACTTCAGAAGATCATTAATCTCACTGATGTGGGTCTTCCTTCAAAAGATGTGAATCACAACCTTTTCTTTTGAACTCATCCAGGATGACCTAGGTCCATGACCTCTCATAAATTCACAACAGGAATTTCCCCAATATGCTAAGGCGGAAGGGACTTTCTTTGAGATCTCTCATAACTTCATGGATGTTGATAGATCACGTAGGTTATTCATTATTTCCTCCACAAAACCTTCTTCTGATGCTTCATCATGAAATGAAGGTGAACTTAGATTATTAAAGGCTGTATCACTGAAGTACAAACTGTGGCAGGTTTTACCATGATGCGAAGATGAGATAGTCCAAACAACAAGCTATATATGCTTCCTGAGCCCTGTCCTACCTAAGGATCTAATTTTAATTCATCCCCCATAAAATGGCCTATGGTGATGAATTCTTTGATCATGGCATCTCATGAAATGATGAAAAATACAAAACAGCTCTTCATCCTACAGGGGCTCTCTTCTCTGTCTTCAAGGACAATGGTGCAAAACCAGAAAAGAGGGTAGAAGAGGAAGAGTGCAAAATATATGGCATGAAGTACTGGAAAATACAATCTTATAGAGCAGTTTTTAAATTTCAAAAGGACTGTGGGTAATGAGCACCTACACATAAAATAAAGAAAATGCATTCCCTTAATTCTGTTACTAATTGTTAGCTCACCCCTGTATGTTCAGTCATAGCCACTGTATGTGAATTTCATTTTATTTTCCAAAAGTGAAAAACATAATAAAAAAGAATGGAATATTGTCAAGTGCACTCTGCTGGCTATGTTTTTTAAATACTCCTCTGGATGTGTGAATGAGGCAGTATGATTAAATAGTTGTTACCTTGATCATCTGTCATCTACATATCTTTAAGCCCCAAGGAGTAGTTTGTGCCAGACAGAGAAAGAAGTATACCCCAGGAGACTAAATGGAGACCTACCTGGTAATCAAAAAAGAGAAATGAACATAGCGTTGAAGAGACTGAAAGAAGCATGCATAGAGCTCACTTGTTTATCCCCTACTATAAATTTTCTTGCCTATCTATTTCGTTTCTATGATCCTTCCCTTTAGCTGAGGTATGAAATTGCATTATTTTTCTTTCTCTTGCATTTCAATCTTTACTGTCTTATTTTACCTCAAGTTTTCTGGTTATAAAGATCAACTATAGGCTACCAATTTCCTCTGAGCTGACATATGTACCAAAGTAACAGTCCAAACCCAGGGATGAAGCCCAGGTCTAGAATATTGTTTGTTGTTGATGGTCCTTTGTTCTAGAAGAGGAACAACACATCAGGAGGGTGATAGCTTAACTTGCAAATGAATTGGATCTAATGAGGCAGGGCTTTGCAAAGTCATCAACCTCACTCTCTTTTCCAGAGTCTTGAGTCCAGAAGCATGACCCAGGTCAGGATGACTGGGGATGGCCCCAGATGCAGTGAGAGACCTTGATAATTTTTAGCTAAGGTCTTTCCCAAGTCTCAGTTTGTCTAAGGCAATATCCATTTGGTGATTTAAGGATAGGGTAAGAAATGAGGCAGAATTGGCCTAGTTTGACTCAAAAAAAAATCAGTCTGGGAGGGAAAGATCCTCAGTATTTCTGGCTAAAATACCAGCATCTCCCCACCAACCATTGGGGAAAGAGGAAAGATGTATCCAATGTAGCCACCACTGAGGAAATTAGAGTGGTGAAGATCAGGAACTCCTGTAGAAATGTCCAAAACCTTTCAACAGGATAGCAATCACCCTCAGCCAACAAGGAAGGAGGTTTGATCCTAAATTAGAGGAAGGGATCATCACTTAGTCAAAAATTTATTAAGGACCTTCTATGTTCCAGGCAATATGATAAGTGCTGAGAATACAAAGAGAGGCAAAAAAAAACAATCATCACCCTCCAAGTTGTTGAAGTTCATCCTTTGGTCTCAAAAAGCACCAATGGTTTTGGGAGGGTGATGTCTTGACTGGCAAGTGATTGGAATTGAGTGAGGCAGAGTTGTGCAAAGTCATCAGCCTCACTCTCTCCTCCACAGTCATCAGAGTCTAGTGGTAAGACATAGATCAGGATGACTGGTGATGATCCATCCAATGGCTATACCAAAAAAAATGATCCTTACCTCACAAATAGTCTTCTAGCCTTCACTCAAAGACTGCCAGGAAGAGGAAACTAGTCCATTACATTTTGCGCAGTTCAAATTGACCACAGGCTTTGAATTGGCTCCTTTAAATTGGCCCATTGTTCCTGGTTCTGCTCTCTAGGACCAAACTGAACAAGTCCAATCCCTCTTCCATGTGACAACCTTGGGATGGTGGACAGAGAGTTGGACTTGCAGTCTGGAAGTTGCCTCACACACTGGCTGTGTGACCTGGGTAAATCGCTGACCCTCCCACAGACTCAGTTTCCTCATATAAAATGAGGGGTTTGGAGTAAAGTCCCTTTTAGCTCTATATCTATGATGATATGAAATTTGAAGATAGCTGTCACGTCTCCTCTGAGTTTTCTCTTCTCTGGCTCTTTCAATCTTCTTATAAACTCAAGGTCTTTCACTAGCTAGGTTGCCCTTTTCTGGAAATTCTTCAGTTCCTTCTTAAATATAGCTCTGCTAATTAGACACCGTATTGCAGAAGAGATCTAACAAGGACTCAAGAAAATTCCAGAAAGTGAGGTGAGGGTGAGAGATTGGGATCCAGGTAAGATTCATTCTAGAGCTGGTCTAGGTCAAGATGGCTAAGGCAGAACTAAAGACCCTGTGTTCTAGGCATGTGCACTGGTCATGCTATTCCCTGATAGGTGACTTTATTCCACATAGTATAGTGGATAGGGATCTAGACTTGGAGTCAGAAAGATCTGGGTTCAAATCCTCCCTTAGATGCTCATAATCTAGCCATCCAATAGAAAACCAGTGCCTAGTTAGAGCTCTATCATGCCTGTCACTCCCCAAGGAAGTAAACATGAATCATGACCTTTGGGTCAACCCCTGGAAAGAGCACTACATGAATATACCCACGAATACACACACACACACACACACACACACATACACCCACACACACACACACACACACACACACCGCGCAGCGCGCGCGCGCACACATACACCCTTTGGGAGAGATAATCCAGTCAGCTTTAGCATTCACCAAGAAAAAAGATGCCTCAGATTGGATGATAATTAAGTCAATCCTTACCTCAGCTCTCTAGATCAGAAGTGACTTGGGATAGCCCACAACTCTGCAAAGTGCAACCAATGTAGCTGGGAAATATTTAACAAAATAAATGTAATAAACCATAGATAGCACTACATCTGAACACTAGTCAATATGCGCCCCCATCCTTACACACAGATCAGCGGCCCTTCTTTTATATGAATTGGATTCCGTTGCTCTAGATCTAATTTAGCTCAGACAATTCTTTATCCCATCATCTACCAGCGCACCAGGACCTAAAGAGCAAGGGCATCTTGACATTTGCTGTGCCACTCAGATGTGCATATTAATTTCTGGGTAGAATATAATCTCCTTGATTGAAGGGAATATTTCATCTTTGTATTTTACCCCCAGTATCTAGCACAATGTCGGATACACACAAGGTGTTTAATAAATGCTTGTCAACCAATTAATTGATTGTTTTCTATTCATGTAATTCTTGACACATCATTTAAATTCTACAAACCTCAGTTTCCTCTTCTAGTAATTTTGGATAATAATAACATCTATCTCATGGAGTTACTGTGAGCATTAAATGACGTATTTTGAAAGAATTTTGCAAAAAAGTCCTACATAGATATAAACTATTATTATACTTTGACACTTTGGTTTGATTTGGAAACAAACCAGTTTGTTGCAGAGCTTGAACTAACTCACTAAAACAATTCTTTAATATTAACGTTTTTCAAAGTAAATATATACAATTTGCACATCACCACTGACCTCTGTTATTTTCATACTAAGTACTAATCAAATAAGGAAGTTTGGAGACTGATGAAAATTAATGTGTCACATGTTTTGCACATTTCTTAGAAACTCAGCTTTGGAGGCAGATAAAACTGGTGTGAACCTCATTTACAAAAGATGAGACATAACCTTCAAACTATGGCTCTACAAAATGGAGCTGAAACTTCAATTTCTATAACACTGCAATTTCATCCTCTCGCCAGGCTATCCTGTCCCATCTCTCCCTAGGGGTTTGGTCAGCTATATAAGTGCAGAATAGAAGCAGGACGATTAAAGGAATTCATTAAAATAGTGCAAGACTAGTGGTGATAGCCAAGTGCAACTGACTCATCATATACTTCTCTCCCCAGGTACTAATAGTCTTTTTCATTACACCAGGAATGCAAAATAGTACATGTATCAGGCTGCATCAGGTAACTGGACCCATCCAAATCACTCCCTCCCAATGTCCTTTCTGATCCTTTGGGAAAATTGTTACTTTATTGTTTCATTAAGATTGGATCTCCAGAATGGGTCATCCCTCCCCCACCAAAAAAAAAATAAGTAGTGTTGTTCAGTTGTTTTTCAATTGTGTCCAACTCTTGGTAATCCCAGGTAGGATTTTCTTGGTAAAGATAATGGAGTGGTTTGCGATTTCCTTTTCCTGCTCATTTTACAGATGAGGAAACAGAGGCAAACAGGGTTAAATGACTTCAGTAAAAGTAAGTTTGTATTGTTACCCTGAGTTATATCATCTCATTCTGTTATTGACCGTCATTGATCAGCAACAAAGAGCAATTGTTGTTCTTCTCATCCCCCCCTCATTCCCATCCCCGCTATCCAGCAGTGTCTGTCTTAGCACTCAACTCTGCTCCCTGGACATTAATCAAAAGATAATCAAATTATTAAAAAAAAAAAACAGTGATCAGAGAGTAATGAGAAAGGAAGAAGTGTGCTGGGAATTTCTCCTGGCCACGGCATCTTCACTTATGTAAATGTAAAAACAAACACCTGTGTGCCAGACATCCAGCTGAATATGTGCGACCACTGATTCATCTTGCAATACTTAGGGATGGATTAGGAAAAGGAACCAACAGGTGGCAGAGACTAGAGAATGGATTTCCCTCTGTAGGAAGAGTTTAGACTTATCTGGCATCCAGGTTGGGGGAAGATTGGTTTCGCCAGCAGCATTTCTAGATGGGAGTCAAGCACATTGATCAGTCAAGAAAGAAAGGAAGAATCTCGCTGACCACACACATCTGGAATGACTTGATACTAGCAGGTCTACACTGCATTCAATATTCTAAATCAAAGATCTTGTTATAATGAGGATTTCTCTAGAATGGAGCTCGGTTGGGACAGTCAGCGTTTTCACTTGAAGCATTAAAATGTAAAGGGTGCAAAATTTTAAATTAGTGATTTAAAAGATTACATATTTTGAGTGCAAATTGAAGCATATCTTTTTTACTTTATTTTTCTTGCATTTTGGCAACATTTCTAACATGGAAGTATGTTTTACATGACTTTATATATGTGATATTTGATATAATATTGCTTGCCTGGTGGAGAAGGGGCTGAAGAGAAGGAAAATATTTGAAGTTCAAAATGTAAAAAAAATTAATGTTACAAACAAATAAATGAAATTTTTTTCAAAGAAAGATTTTTTTTTTAGTTATTTGTTACACTTACATTTTGATTATCCCTTTATTCCAATGTGGCACAGTGGAGTTAGAAAGGCCTAGGGTCAAATTCCTTCTCAGATAGTTATTAGTTATATGACTGACCCTTAGCAAGTCACTTAACCTCTCTATGCCTCAGTTTTCTCACCTATAAAATAATGGGGTTGAACTTCACCTCTAAATTCCCCATTTCAACTCTAAACCTACTGTCCTATGATGTTTCAGTATCATGAAAACAATAATTCTTAGCACCCAGTTTTCAAGAATTATTAGTAAAACAAGAAAGCTGTTATCAAGTTCAGGGCTTGCTAGAAGAGGCTTTGACTCAGTGATCCCAGATCCAGAACTGAGTTGGAGTTGTGTTTTACTCAAGTTACCCAAAATGACTGATTCCTAAAAGGCACAGAACTTTGCCCTTTGGTACGAGTTATAGCTGGGCGATAGAGTGGGTAGAGCACTGGGCTTTGAATCAGGAAGATTTGTTTTCATAAGTTCAAATCCAACCTCAGACACTTACTAGCTGTGTGACCCTTGACAAGTCACTTAACCTTGTTTGCCTGACTTCCTCATATGTAAAAAAAAAAAAATGAGCTGGAGAAGGAAATGGCAAACCAGTATCTTTGCCAAGAAAACCCCAAATGAGTTTTTGAAGAACCAGACTTGACTGAACAACAAACAATTTATCTCTTTGGGGAGTATGATAAGCACAAGATTTTACTTGTAAGGAAGAAAGATAAAACCTCACAAAACTAATAACTCATAAAATCATAGAAATAGGAGGGGGTCTAACAATTCTCAATATTTTAAATGGAACTAGAGGCCCAGAGAGATGTGTGCCATATGATATTCTCAAAGTCAGTAGAAGAGATTTGGAATTTGAAAAAAAAAAACAAAACATATTCTCTTGACTCTAAATCCAATGCTAATTCTAGAGACTCTCCCATTTCTTTGTGTGTGTGTGTGTGTGTTATTATTAACCTTAACAGTTACAGAAAGGGCTAAGCTAAAACTGTTGTTAGCTAATATGACTGATTAACATCAAGGGCATTAATGTTATACCCAAAATACTGTTTTTTAAATTTATATTGAAATTGTATAAACAAGGTCAGCAGAGTTGATTTAAAAATCTTCTCTCCAATGAATAAGAGTCACAAATGTCATCTTGGAAGATTGGTGTCACCTGAATTTCTTCTCCTTTGTCTTCTATTTCCATGTAATACTCAATTTGTTCAGCCAAAATGGGTCATTTAAAGGGAATTGGATGCAAGGATTATTTTAGCTGGTACACAAAGAATATTAAGGATTTCTACTAATGATTATTAGCTATGACTAGGAACCACCAGAGCATAGAGAATCCAAGTGCAGGACTTGGAGTTTTTAGGGGCATAGTGTGCTTAAACAACAAGATGTGGAATCCTATCTCCAACACTTAGTAACTGTGTCTCTCTAACCAAGTAATTACAAAGTAACTACAAGATAACTACTATGAGACTCAGTTTCCTCATTTATAAGATGGAAATAGTATCTGTAACACATGCCTTGCAAGGTAGTTATGAGGCTTAAGTAAAATAAGGTGTGTGAGGAACTTTGTGCACTTAGGTGATGCACTAGAGGACTCTGGACCTGGAACCAGGAAGATGTAAATTTGGATGCCACCTCAGACACATAGCAACTGTATGACCTTGAGCAAGTCACTTAAATCTCTTTCTACCTCAGTTCACCTTTAAAATTGGGATTGGGTTAGAGCACCTACCTCACAAGGCTTTGTAAGGATAAAATGAAATGTTAATAAAACATTGTGCAAAACTTAAAGTGTTATAGAAATGAAAGCCCATTATTAAAGTATCTCATAAAACCCCAAAGAGTTAAATAAGTAGCAATTATTATTACTTTTAAATGTAGAATAATATCAGCAGAACCTAATGTCTCCCACTCCTGCTCATTTTCCATGGTAAGAATGATTTAGTGAGCCAACATGAGGAATTTTTTTTAACCTAACAGAAACAAGAAATGCAAAAATTGACATCTGTCTCCCTGAGCTTCACCTGATGTCTTTGAAACATTCCCTTCTATGTGTTGGCCATTAACATGATATTTGCATTAAAACCAACTTCATGTCACTAAAGTAACTTAAAGTAATTAAGTTTGGCTAAGATAGCTCTACTAAGAGAATTAACAGTAGCAATGAGGACCCAACAATGTGCTTGGTGCTGTGTCCCTTCAGACTTAGTTTCAACTCAGAGGTTTCCAATTTAAAAGGAAGACTATTGTTTAAGCGAAAGATGAAATGTCAGAAATGACAAACCTGGAATATCTCTACTTTTATGTCACCCTGAATATAGCCTCAAAGGCTTTATATCATCAGAGTCCTGATACTTTTAAAGATTTGTTCCTCTACTACCTCTACCCCTTTAAAAAGAAACATATGGGGAGCAGAGCCAAGATGGCGGAGTAGAAGCAGGGAGCTGCCTGGCCTCTCTACCCAAACCCCTCAAAATACCTATAAAAAAGTGACTGAATAAATTCTAGAGTAGTAGAAGTCACAAAATGACAGAGTGAAACAGTGCCAGTCAAAGACAATACAGAAGGCCAACAGGAAGGGTCTATTGCACCAGGCTCTGAGCAGAACACAGTCCAGTTTGGGTCACACAAGCACAGAAGGGACTGGAGCAGGCCTCAGGGTACTGAATCATTGTGGTTCTGTTTCCAGACTTCTCAACCCACAAATGACAAAGACAACGGTCAGTAGGCATGCTCTCTCACCTGGGTGACAGAGGAACTTGATCCAGCCCCAGTCCCAGTTCCACTACTGTTGTAGTAATGGCTGCTTCTGGAATTCTTGGCCTACACATGTTGAGGGAATCAAGCAGCTGATCTGGTTCATGGTCCTGGGTCAAGGAGGAGCAGTGGCATGGCATGGCTGGTGGTGGCTGTGGAGAGGGAATCCTACTCAGAGATCCAGGGCAGAAAATAGTGCTTGTGAGTGCTCACAGACCAGAGTGCAGGCCAGGACAGGAGTAAACAACTCTCCTTTCATCATGCCACTTTGAAGGAGCTGAAAATTTACAGGTCCTTGGAGATATCTCTAAAAGCAACTGCATAATACCCTTGAAATTTGGGACAGTGCATCCTTCACTTAACAAGGAGCTCAGAGATAATCTAATTGACTGGGGAAATGACCAAAGCAGGAAAAATAAGACTACATAAGATTACTTTCTTGGTGAAAAGATATTTTCTTACAAGAAGGAAGATCAAAATAAACAGCCAGAGGAAGACAGCAAGGTCAAGGGTCCTACATCCAAAGTGTCCAAGAAAAATCCAAAATGGTCTCAGGAAGAGCTCAAAAAGGATTTTGAAAATCATGCAAGGGAAATAGAGGAAAAATTGGGAAGAGAAATGAGAGCAATACAAGAAAATCATGAAAAACAAGTCAACTGTTTAATAAAGGGGATTCCAGAAAATGCTAAAGAAAATAACACCTTGAGAAACAGACTACCCAAATGGCAAAAGAGATCCAAAAATTCAATGAGGAGAAGAATGCCTTAAAAAGCAGAATGGGCCAAATGGGAAAGGAGTAAGAAATAGTCACTGAAGAAAACAATTCCTTTAAAATTAAAATGGAGCAAATGAAAGCTAATGACTTCATGAGAAATCAAGAAATTATAAAACTAAAGCAAAAGAATGAAAAAATAGAACACAATATGAAATACCTCAATGGAAAAACAACTGACCTGGAAAATAGATCCAGGAGAGATAATTTAAAAATTACTGGACTACTTGAAAACCACAATAAAAAAAAAGATCCTAGCCATCATTACTGCCCTGATATTCTAGAATCAGAGGGCAAAATAGAAATGAAAAGAATCCACCAATTACCTCCTGAAAGAGATCCCAAAAGAAAAACTCCTAGAAATATTGTAGCCAAATTCCAGAGTTCTCAGGTCAAGGAGAAATATTACAAAGTCATAAATAAGCAATTCAAGTATTAAGGAAACTCAATCAGGATAACATAAGATTTAGAAGCCTCTACACAAAGAGATCAGAGGCCTTGGAATATGATATTCCAGAGGTCAAAGGAGCTAGGATTAAAACCAAGAATCACCTCCCTAGCAAAACTGAGTATAGTATTTTAGGGGAAAAAATGAAATTTCAATGAAATAGAGAACTTCTAAGCATTCTTGTTGAAAAGACCAGAGCTAAATTGAAAATTTGACTTTAAAATACAAGAATCAAGAGAAACCTGAAAAGATAAACAGGAAAGAGAAGTCACCAGGGACTCACTGAAGTTGAACTGTTTACATTCCTACACAGAAAGATGATATTTGTAACTCATGAGATCTTTCTCAGTATTAGGGTAGTTAGAGGGAATATGTGTGTCTGTGTATGTGTATGTATGAATATATTATATATATGTACTACACATATTATATATATATATATATATTATATATATGTACATATATATATGTACATATATTACTATATATGATATGCATTATATATATGTACCTATGTATGTATGTATGTATTTATAAATAGAGAGCATAGAGTGATCTAAAAATAAAATTAAGTCTTGACAGGAGTGTACCAGGATAAAAAGAAAGAGAGAGGTAAATGTAGTAAAGCATCTCACATAAAAGAGTCAAGAAAGAACTTTTCCAAAGGAAGGGAAAAGGGGGTTGGTGAGAGGGAATAAGTGAGCCTTACCTTCATCAGATTTGGTTTAAGGCAGACATAGTACATATTGGGTATGGAAAGCTATCTTGCCCTATGGGAAGGCAGGGGGAAGGGGGTAAGAGAGGGAAGATAATAGAAGGGAAGGCAGATTGGGGGAAGGGGTAATCATAAGCAAACACTGTTGTCGGGGGACAGGTCAAGGGTGAGAATGAAATAAATGGATGGCAGAGCAGAACATAGGAAAATGTGGTTTGTCTTTCGCAACATGATTGTTAATGGAAATGTTTTGCATGACTACAGTTGTATGACCTATATCAAATCACTTACTTTCTCAATGAGGGTGGGTGGGGAGGGAGGAAGGGAGAGAATATAAAACACAAAGCTTTAAAATTGAAAATTAAAAATTCTTTTTGAATGCAACTGGAAAGTAAGTTGTACAGGTTATGGGATATGGCAATCTATCTTCCTCTACAGGAAAATAAAGGGAAGGGAGATGGGAGGAGGAAGTAATAGAAGGGAGGGTAGATTAAGGAAAGGGGTGGTTGGGGTGCATGGTGTCCTGGGGTGGGAGGAAGGGAGAGATGGGGAAAAATTTGGAATTCAAAATTTTGTAGAAGTGAATGTTGAAAACTGAAAATAAATTATAAAAAATAATAATAAAATTTCAGTTAAAAATATAAATATAAGTAGTTTATTCTATCCATGCAGTCTTTTTTATTTCCTTTTTTCAAATCAATTAATTAATTAATTAATTTTTGCACTTCCACAAGATTTTTGAGCTCCAAATTTTCTCCCCATCTCTTCCTTCCCCCTACTCCAAGACAACTTGCATTCTTATTTGCCCTGCCTTTTATTACAAACACATCCTTCTCTTATCCTCTTTCTCTCTATTTTCTTGTAGGGCAAGATAAATTTCTATATCCAATTGCCTGTATGTCTTGTTTCCCAGTTGTGTGTGAAAACAATTTTTAACATTCATGTTTAAAACTTTGAGCTTCACCTTCTCTCAGTTCCTTCCCATTCACCCCCATGGAGAAGGCAAGCAATTGGATATAGGTTAAACATGTGTAGTCATGCAAAACAATTCCATAATAGTCATGTATATAACCATATTTCCCTCCATGCTATCCTGTCCCCCATTTATTCAATTCTTTCCTTTGACCCTGTCCCTCATAAAAAGCATTTACTTCTAATTACCCCCTCCTCCCATTTGCCCTCACTTCTCTTACCCGCTCCCCAGCTCCCAGCTTATCCCTTTCCCTCTTACTTTCCTGTCAGGTAAGATAGATTTTCATACCCAACTGAGTGTGCATGTTATTCCCTTCTTAAGCCAAATCCAATGACAGCAAGGTTCACTCTCTCCCTTTCACCTCTCCCTTCTTCCCTTCCATTTTAAAGCTTTTTCTTGCCTTTTTTATGTGGGAGATGATCTACCCTCATTCTGTTTCTTCCTTTCTTTTCCCAATATAACTCTCTCACTCCTCAATTTTATTTTTTTTATATCAGCTCTTCATATTTAACTCACCCTGTTCCCAACTACTCTAATACTGAGAAAACTCTCAAGGATTACAAATATTATCTTTCCATGTAGGATTGAAAGAGTTCAAACTTAGTGAGTCATTTATGATTTTTCCTTTCTGTATACTTTTTCATAGTTCTCTTGATTCTTGTATTTTAAAGTCGAATTTGCTATTCAGTTCTGGTATTTTCATCAAGAATGCTTGAAAGTCCTCTATTTCACTGAATGACCATTTTTTCCTCTGAAGTATTATACTCAGTTTTGCTGGATAGGTGATTCTTGGAGCTAGGGCTCCTCTGACCTCTGGAGTATCATGTTCAAAGCCCTCTGGTCCCTTAGTGTAGAAGCTGCTACATCTTGTGTTATCCTGATTGTTTCCACAATTCTTAAATTGTTTTGTTTTTTTTTTCTGGCTGTTTACGATATTTTCTCCTTGACCTAGGAACTCTGGAGTTTGTCTACAATATTCTTGAGTTGTTTTTTTTTTCTTTTGAGATCTCTTTCAGGAAGTGATCTGTGGATTCTTTCAATATATATTTTGCTCTCTGGTTCTAGAATATCGGAGTAGCTTTCTTTGATAATTTCTTAAAAGATGATGTGTAGGCTCTTTTTTTGATTATGGTTTTCAGGTAGCCCAATAATTTTTAAATTATCTCTCCTGGACCTATTTTTCTAGGTCAGCTGTTTTTCTAATGAGATAGTTCACATTGTGTTCTATTTTTTATTCTTTTGCTTTAGTTTTATAATTTCTTGACTTCTCATAAAGTCATTAGCTTTCATTTGCTCCATTCTAATTTTAAAGGAATTATTTTCAGTGACCTTTTATTACTCCTTTTGGCCCATTCTGCTTTTTAAGGTATGCTTCTCCTCATTGACTTTTTTGGATCCTTTTTGCCATTTGGGTTAGTCTATTTCTTAAGGTGCTATTTTCTCCAGCACTTTTTGGATCCCCTTTAGCAAGCATTGTTTTTCACAATTTTCTTGCATCACTCTCATTTCTCTTCCTAATTTTTCCTCTGCTTCTTTTTTTACTTTTTATTTATTTATTTGATTTTAGTTTTCAACATTCATTTCCACAAGATTTTGAGTTCCAAATTTTCTTCCCATCTCTCCCCTCCCCGCCGCCTCAAGACACCGTGCATTCTGATTACCCCTTCTCCCAATCTGCCGTCTCTTCTATCACATCCCTCCCTTCCCTTATCCCCATCTTCTCTCTTTTCTTGTAGGGTAAGATAGATTTCTATGCTCCATTACCTGTATTTCTTATTTTTCAGTTGCATGCAAAAATAATTCTCAACATTTGTTCCTAAATCTTTGAGTTCCAACTTCTCTCCCTTCCTTCCTCCCCACACATTCCCACTGTGATGGCAAATAATTCACTATAGGCTATATATGTGTGATTATGCAAAAGACTTCCATAATAGTCATGTTGTGAAAGACTAACTATATTTCCCTCCATTTTATCCAGTCCCCCAATTCTCTCTTTTGTCCTTGTCCCTCCCAAAAAGTGTTTACCTCCAATTACTCCCTCCTCCCCTTTGCCCTCCCTTCTATCATCTCCCCATAGCCCACTTATCCTCTTCATCCCTACTTTCCTGTAGTGTAAGATAGATTTTCATATCAAATTGAGTGTGCATGTTATTCCTTCCTTAATTCAAATGTACTTCACTTTTTTCCCTCTCACCTACTCTCCTTTCCCCTCCATTGAAAAAGCTTTTTCTTGCCTCTTAAATGAAAGATAATTTGCCACATTCCATTTCTCCCTTTCTACTCCCAATATATCCCTCTCTCATCCCTTAATTTTAATTTTAGATATCATCCCTTCCTATTCAACTCACCCTGTGCCCTCTGTCTATATGCATATAATCCCTCCAACTACCCAAATACTAAGAAAACTCTCAAGAGTTATAAATATTATCTTTCCATGAAGGAATTTAAACAGATCAACTTTAATAAATCCCTTATGATTTCTCTCTCCTGTTTACCTTTGCATTCTTCTCTTGTGTTGGAAAGTCAAATTTTCTATTCAGCTCTGGTCTTTTTATAAAGAATGCTTGAAAATCCTCTATTTTATTGAATGATCATCTTTTCCCCTGAAGTATTATACTCAGTTTTGTTGGGTAGATGATTCTTGGTTTTAATTCTAGTTCCTTTGACTTCTGGAATATCATATTGCAAGCCCTTTGATCCCTAAACATAGAAACTGCTAGATCTTGTGTTATCCTGATTGTATTTCCACAATAATCAAATTGTTTCCTTCTGGCTGCTTGCAATATTTTCTCCTTGACCTGAGAACTCTGGAATCTACAATATTCCCAGGAGTTTTTCTTTTCAGATCTCTTTCAGGAGGTGATTGGTGAATTCTTTCAAAATTTATTTTATCCTCTGGTTCTAAAATATCAGGGCAGTTTTCCTTGATAATTTCATGAAAGATGATGTCTAGGCTCTCTTTTTCATCATGGCTCTCATGTATTCCCATAATTTTTAAATTGCCTCTCCTGGATATATTTTCCAGGTCACTTGTTTTCCAACAAGCTATTTCACATTGTCTCCAGTTTTTTTCATTCTTTTGGTTTTGTTTTGTAATTTCTTGGTTTCTCATAAAGTCATTAACTTCCATCTGCTCCATTCTAATTTTTAAAGAACTATTTTCTTCAGTGAGCTTTTGAACCTCCTTTTCCATTTGCGTAATTCTGTTTTGTCAAGCATTTTTCTCCTCATTGGCTTTTTGGACCTCTTTTACCATTTGAGTCAGTCTATTATTAAAGGTATTTTCTTCAGCATTTTTGGGGTCTCCTTTAGCAAACTGTTGACTAGCTTTTAATGATTTTCTTGCATCACTCTCATTTCTCTTCCCAATTTTTCCTCCACCTCTTCCCATTTTTTCCTCCACCTCTATTACTTCAAAATCTCTTCTGAGCTCTTCCATGACCTGAGACCATTTGTTATTTTTCTTGGAGGCTTTGGATATAGGAACTTTGAATTTGTTGTCTTCTGGATGTATATTTTGAACTTTCTTGTCACCAAAGTAAAATTATATAGCCTAGTCTTTTTCCTGTTTTTTTCCTCATTTCCCCAGTCAATTATTTGGCTTTTGAGGCCTTTGAGCAGTTGCTTTGGTTGCTGGGGCTGCCATGAGCTCTTCTGTCCCCTCTGCAGCCCTGTGGCTGGGGTCTGACCAAGCTACTGTCTCACACATGTCCCACAGGTTTTTTTTCAACTAACCTTCCAAATTGTCCTTGGCATCTTCTGGTCAAGAAGGCTGTAAATCACCACAGCTGCCAGTGATTCAGCTCTCTCAAGACCTGCTCAGGCTCCCATCTGTGCTAGTGGAGCCCATGCTGGACTGTGCTTTGCTCTCAGCCCAGTGTGATAGATGCTTCCCATCAACTTTCCAGACTGTCTTGGGCTGGAGATTTGCTTCACACTGTCATTCTGTAGGTTCTGAAGCTCCAAAATTTATTTAGTTATTTTTACATGTATTTGTCAGGGTTTAGGGGAGAGCTCAAGCAAGTATCTGCTTTTATCCCACAGTCTTGGCTCCATACCTCTATCCATGCATAGTCTTTACCTGGTTCTTAAATTTGTCTAAATCCAACCTATATAAAGAACATCCCAAAAGGCTTTGTGCAGTTTCAAGCCTTTGTGACTTAAATAATAAGGGGCAACTAAGTGGCACAAAGGTTAGAGTGCCTGACTTGGAGTCAGGAAGACTTTAGTTCAAATCCAGTCACAAATACTTACTAGCTACGTGACCCTGAGCAAGTCATTTAATCCTATTTGCCTCAGTTTCCTGAGCTGGAGAAGAAAATGGCAAATCCCTCCAGTATCTTTGCCAAGAAAACCCCAAATGCTGTCATGAAGGGTCAGATGCGACTAAAAGACTGACCAACCACAGCAAAGTTTAAGCAAGCTTGTTTAAGTACGAAGGGATTAAACAACTGCTGACCATGTCACGACTGATGGAACCAGCTTCATTCGAACCTGGAGGCCGCAAGCTTTCTAGGCAGCTACTTAGCCCTGACAACCAAAAACGAGAGCTGTCACCAGGGTAGGGTAGCCAGGGCTTTGCCACAGGGTGTCAAATTGAAAAGTCCCGACAATACTTAACGGTCCTTCCTCATTCTAGGCCATCTACAGTCTAGCATAAGACTATTCACTAGCTGGGTTCCATACTTCCATGTTGACTTCCCCAGGAATGAAGTCAAATTGATGTCCTGTATCTCTGACTCAATTAATCAGTTGTATTCTATCACCACCCCAGCTACAAACATCTTTTATGTCATTTTTCCTGGCCAATAAATAAATGAAAAATGAAAAAAAAAAACTCCTAACTACAATTCTGCCTAGAAATGAATTATAGAATCTTAGATCCAGAGATGAAAGGGATTTTAGAGGCCATCTAAACCAATCTCCTTATTTTACAGAGGTTCAATGAGATCATGTGACTTGTCAAAGGTCAAACATGGGCGTTTTCACACAATATGTCAAGAAAGTTTAGAGTAAGCTACATTCCCCAAAATACTTTCACTGAAGAAATAAACATTTAAGTGAAATTCCTACATCAGGAGCTTTCAAATAGTTGGAGCCCAATTACACCACTCCAATTTCACTGAGGATGTTCGCACACAAGAGACCTAGGAGAAATCTTTGCATGATGCCCCCCAGGATACTTAGGCCTATTTCCCACCGTTCTCAATATTACACAAGCGAAGACTGTGTCAAAGGAAAGAAAGCAGAACAAAAGCCTTGAATGAGCTACCATTAGTTCCTAAAATTCTGCAATTAAATCCCCAGAGTCCCCTTAACATGAGAGCAGTGGGATCCCAGTAAGTCCTGTCTTTCTCTGCTTCCTGCTACTATTGGCCAAATGATTTCCTAATGCATTCCCATTGCTCAGACACAAAAGTTGTACATGTCTCAAAAGTGTTCTTTGTGTTGTTCATTGTTGTTTCTCCCCCAAGCAATAGATTTCTTTCACAAAATCTCTAAAATATAGGTAAAGAGCTAAATTTTCTTCTAATTTCACTCTGAAAATTGAAATTACTAAAAGCCTGACTCTCCCCCTGCTAAAAACATAGAAAAAGTGGAATTCCATGTTTCCTTCTGTAATGAGAAATTAAGATTATAAGGAAAATATCCTCTCGTATTCCTTATTTTTCCATAGAAAATCCAGGAGAAACTCTCTTTGAAGGTGAGCTTTCTAACTACAAGTTGAGTTTCTCATAACTCAGAATGAACTTCCTTTTCTATCCAGTCAAGAGCTAGGAAAATCATAATTTGATGACCACTGCCTTCAAATCACTGGACAGCTGTTAATGTTGTTTGCCATTTGTTCTTGAAGAGGACCATGACATCAGGAAAGTGATGCCATGACATGCAAGTGAATTAGATTTCAGTGAGGGAGGGCTGTGCAAAGTTGCCAGCTTCACTTTCTTCTCAGGAGCCATCTGGGTCCAGTGACAAAACATAGATCAGGATGACTGAAAATAGCCCCAGATGCAATGAAAGAACTTGACCTTTTTAATCTAAGGTTTTTAACAGGTCTCAGTTTGACTGAGGCAATGTCCATACAGTAATTAAGGCTAGGTAAGAAATGAGGCCAAGAATGGCCTCTTATTACCTAGTCAAAAAGAGAGAAACCTGGGAAAGACCCTCAGAGTTTCTGGACGAAACAGAAATAATTTCTATTTACATTTACTCTAAGCCAATTAGGGCCAGATACTGGAGAAAGAAAACTGTATTTGGAGTCAGAGGACTTGAGT
The DNA here is from genome assembly GCA_023548195.1 of Bettongia penicillata ogilbyi. Lineage (NCBI taxonomy): Eukaryota > Metazoa > Chordata > Mammalia > Diprotodontia > Potoroidae > Bettongia > Bettongia penicillata. Next base: position 3,035,300 of record JAJHZJ010000349.1, on the reverse strand, counting down.
TCAAATTCTGACTCCACTACTTGATATCTCTAGAACCTCAGGAAAGTCTTAAGCTTTCCAGATCTCAGTTTCCTCATCTGTAAAACAAAGAGGTAAATCCCTTGCAGCTTGCAATCTATGATCATCACACTACTGCTATAAATCTTCCATTGAGAAAGACTTTTCTGCCTAATTCTTTCCCCTACAGAGTGGCCTATTCCAAACTTGCCTTTTTCCTCTCCCTTCAAAAAATATAGTTCATATTATTCTTGACCTAATTCATACTAATGTCTGAATGACTGACATCACCTTACTTTCGAGGAATTTGCCTTTTCAAAAGGCTCTTTACTAACAGAAATTAATCTCCTGGAATTTAAGGCATATAACCAGTAATCAAGGGAAGTTTTTAAAAAAGAAAATCACTCAACATGGGGCAAATTTTTTAAGGGGATAGTGAGAAGGAATAGCAAGGTCAGTGTCACCTCCCTTAAGCTTGGTCAATTACTCTCTTCTTCTCTTCCCTTCCTCTGCCTTTGAAAAATTCCCAGGCTGTTGTTGCTTTTTTTTTTCCATGACAACAGTATGGGATCTAGCAGAGGTGGAGGGTGCGGAGTAGGGACAAGTATTTGTAAGTATGTGCTATTTTAAGTTGAATGTTTGTAATTTTGTAAGTCAGAGACAGGCAGCAGAGGAGTTTATGTCTTATTCTCCAACAATTTTCTCAGGGTGTTTAACTAGAAAGCTAGAATTCCAAACAACTGAGCAAACCAGTCCTCTTTTCTATACCACCACTTGAGATAATGTTTTATTCTTTAATAAGCATCTGCTCCCCTCCAAGAGCAGTATGAGAAAAGTATGGAATTATAATCACAAAATTATTTTTTAAATGACATTTTAGAAATACATTACATGTATATGGAGTTTAAGACATAAATAAAATCTTTGTTTCTTTTGTTGGTCTTTAACCACAATCCTAGTAAGGCTTTATGGAACACAAGACAAGGAAGACTATAATCTTAACAACTGTGTCAATAACCTACTTCATCCCTACCATAAAAAGAAAAAAAAAGGAAAAAGACTTTTTATCCTGACTTAAAATTAATCACAGTACTGGAACCAAGACTTTTCAACACCCTCCACAGTATTTTGGTTGGTTCAGTTGGGTTTATTTTTCTTGCAGGGCTCCAAGCATGAGGCTTATGGTCTCACAGTTAGAAACTAATTCAAGGGACTGTCAAGATATCATAGAAAAGTCCAGTAGCCAAGGGAATGAGTTCATAAACTGAGGAACTCATTTATCTTAAGTGGCAAATCTTCCCCATAACCCTTGGCGAACTCCAAACTACTTAAGCCATCAAACCTGAGATCTGCCAAAGCTCCTCTCCTCTTAGGATTATAAACACCTCGATTTCTTTTAAACTGTCTTTTTTCACTTGTTGGTTGAGCTAATGAAGAGCCTCAACCCTCCTCAGAATAAGATTTTTCAACAACATACTCATGGAGTATGCCATGAGAATGAACATCATGAATTATGGCCCAATATGTCCCCAAGCTAAATTTGAGATCACCTTCCAGTTCCACATAATGCCTTGAAACCCATCTTCTTTCAAAGAGAATTGTCTTCATTGCTTCCCCTGTTTTCCTGTGTATTTGGGGACAGATTTAGGTTTCATAACCAACAAAGTACTTCAGTGACACAAAAGGATAACTTATAAATATTTATTTTGAACCAAATGGAACATTGACCCATTTGAGACTTTGAGTGACTGTCATCACTCTATTGAAATTTGCCAAGCAACTTACAGATTCAGTTTGAGAAATAGAACATTGTATTCTTATGAACTTTCCCCAACTTGAACCGCTTTAACTCTCTAAAAGGTGATATTTCTTATGCATGTTATGAATATTTTGTGGGAAAAAGTGCAATGTCAAGAAGGTTTCTTCCTCATATCAAAATCTGGGTAATCATAATGACTAATTTAGGTCCTGGAGAACACAGGATAAAATTCAGCTCCTTTTTGTCATTGAGATGGGAGGATGATGGGAGCATGAAAATTGTTGCACACAATAGTAGACACTTACTAAAGTGGTTCACTTAGCATTTCCCTATTATAGGGGTATCGTTAGGTGGGGCCTAAGGGGTTATCCAGGCATAACTATAATGTGTGTGTGTATATATATATGTATGTATGTATATATGTATATATATATATACACACATATACACACATACATATATACATTTATGTATATATGTATGTGTGAGTGTAAATTTTTAAAGAAAAAACACTTTATTCCTCTGAAAGAAGCAGTGGATAAAACATGGACATAGGAGGAAAAATTTAAGTATTTCTTGTCAACCTATATCTATTTTCTTATCCTGGTAAAGATTCCTTAAAAATGTCTCATTACCTCCAGAATCAAGTTAAGACAACAAATATTTTTCAAGCCCCTACTGTGAGCCATGCACTATGTTAAGCAACTGCATACATAGGAGATATACACAACCTCATCCTTTCCTGCATTTCAGTCACCTTATATTTTACTTCAGTTCTTATACTTTAGCATCCACGGACATTGACCAACTTGTTTTTCCTCACACACAACACTCTATTTCCCAACTTCTAGCAATTTCACTGGCTTTCCCAGTGTTAGAATTCTTTCCCCCATTCTCCATCTCCTGGCTTCCCTAGCTATATTTAGGTCTCAGTCAAAATCCCACTTTTCTCCAAGAAGCCTTTCCCAGCTGCCCTTAGTGGTAATGCTTTCCCTCTGTTTATCCAAGTTATCCTTAGTATAGTTTTTTTTCACAAAGCTGTTTGCATATTATTTTCCCGACTAGACCGTGATCTTTGAGAGTGTTTTTTGTCGCTGGTGTAAGGGTGGGGATTGTTTTGTTTTGTTTTGTTTGCCATTCTTTTTATTTCCAATGCTTAGCACAGTATCTGGCACGTATTCACTGCCAAAGAAATGCTAGTTGACTGGACTTGACTTTTTATTCATTAAGAGTTCTCTCTCCAAAGATTAGCACGTCTATTACAGAACAAAGAGCTTTTGACCTGGAAGAATTGCACTTCTAATTCTTTCATTTCTTTGACCAAAGAATTCCTGTGTTTTCCTTAGATCATATACGGAATCTCCAAGTCTTTCTTAAATCATGCCATTCAAATAATAACTAATGATGTTCATGATGACGGTGGTGGTGGTGGTGATGATGATGATGATGAAAACTGGTATTTACACTGTTCTTTAAGGTTTGAAAAGTACTTTGCAAAAATCTCATTTGAGCCTCACAACAACACTGTGAGACAGCTGTGATTATTATCATCTTTTTACAGACGAAGAAACTGAGGTTTAGAGATTAGGTGATCTGCCCAGGGTCACCCAGTTGGTAAGTGTCCTTTAACCTTGGGGTCTCAATGTCCTCATCTACAAAATGAGGGGCTTGGATTCAGGAAATTCTGAAGCCCCTCCCAGTTCTAAGTCTATACTCCACTGAATTAGTAGAAAGGTTAGAACAAAATCTGATTCACATCTCAGGGCACATTCTACTACACCATGCTGCCAAAACTGGAAGAGATCAAATGAGATAACATATGTAAAGCACATAGCAAATCTTAAAGACAGTTAGATGATGCAGTGAATAGAGATCTGCCCATGAGGAAGACCTGAGTTCAAATCCTACCTCAAATACTTCCTAGATGTGGAATTCTAGACAAGTCACAACCTATCTCAGTCCCAGTTTCCTTGACTATAAAATGTAGATGACAATAGCACCTACTTTTCAGGATTGTTGGGATCAAATGAGATAAAGTCCAATAAGTGCTTAACACCATACCTAGAACATAATAGGAACTTCACAAATGCTAATTCTCATTTCCCCTTCCTTTCTCCTCTAAACTTGTAATTAATCTTTTCTATATGAGTACAGGGAGGAGAATTGAAAATATTCCAAGAAATCACTTCAATCAGCATTTCTGAAGGATTCCTTTTGCTAAGGCTCTGACAACAATATTCTACTTTTAAAAATTGAGTCGGGTTTTTAAAAACTATTGTTTACTTATTTATAATGTTCTTTGTAAATTTTGAGTTCCAAATTCTTCTTGTCCATCCCCCCTCCACTGCAGAGGCGAGCAATATGATATCAATTATACACGTAAAATCATATAAAACAATTCCATATTAGTCATATTGCAAACAAGTAAAAGCAAAAAAAAATTGAGAAAATTATAGTTTAATTTGCAATCAGCGAGTTCATCGGGTTTGTTTTTTTTTCTGGAGGTGGATAACATTTTTTTCGTCATGTGTTCTTTGGAATTGTCTTCAATCATTGTATTGTTCAAAGTAGCCAAGTTTTTCCCAGTTGATTATTATTACAACATTACTGTTACTGTGCACAGTGATCTCCTGGTTCTTCACATTTCACTTTGAATCAGTTTACAAAGGTCTTGCCATGTTTTTCAGAAACCACACCACCCCCATCATTTCGTACAACACAACAGTACTCCAGCATGATGATATGTCATAACTTGTTCAGCAATTTCCCAGTTGAGGAGTATTCCCTCCATTCTTTGCCACCACAAAAAAGAGCTGATACAAATTTTAGTACATGTATGTTCTTTTCCTTTGATCTCTTTGAGATTCAGACAGTAATGTAATCCTGGATAAAAGGGTATGCACAGTTTTATAACCCTTTGGGCATAGTTTCAAATTACTCTCCAAAATGCTTGGACCAGTTGACTATTTCACCAGCAATTCACTAGTGTACCTATTTCCCTTCATCTCCTCCAGCATTTGTCATTTCTGATAGATTTGGGATGATATCTCAGAGTTGTTTTATTCACATTTCTCTAATAAATAGTTACTTAGAACATTTTTATATGATTATAGATAGCTTTGATTTCTTCTTCTGAAAACTCTTTGTTCATATCACTTGACCATTTGTGAATTGGGGAATTACTCTTATTTTTATAAAGTTGATCCTGTTCTCTACATATTTGAGAAATGAGACCTTATCAGAGAAACTTGGTATAAAATTTTTGGTAGTACTTCATTGTCTCTGGTACCTTTTAGCAAAATGGAGTTTCCCTAATTATCTATCTCTTTTAATTAAGTCCCATTTTTGCTTTTGCTTTGTCTGAGAAGATGATTTCTACCCCCTGCCTTTTTTTACTTCAGCTGAAACAGATTAGATTCTGCTCCATTTCTTTATTTTAATCTGTCTGTCTCTATTTCAAATGTGTCTTTTGTAAACAACATAGTGTTGGATCCTGGTTTCTAACCCATTCTGCTACCTGCCTTTGCTTTGTGTGTGAGTTCATCCTATTCACATTCACAGTTAAGATTACTGTGTGTTTCCTTCTATCTCATTTTCTTCTATTTGTTCTTCTCCCCGCCCCTCCCGCCTCTCTCTCTCTCTTGCTTTTCAAAAGTTTATTTTACTTTCAACCACTGTTATCCTTAATCTGTCCTCCCTTTCATCATCTTCCCTATTGGATAAGATAGAATTTTATGCACAACTGAGTGTGTGTATGTATGTGTGTATGTGTGTCTGTGTATTCTTCCCTCTTTGGATCAATTTAAATGTGAGATTCAAGTATTACCTGCCACCACCCGCACTATAAGAGTTCTCCCTTGCATACCTCTTTCATGTGAGATAATTTGCTCCATTCAGCCTCCCCTTTGCTCCTTCTCCCAGTGCATCCCTCTTTCTCATCCATTCTTATTTTTGAGATCATTCCAACATAATTGACTTTACCCATGTTCTCTGTCTCCTTTTAACTGCCCTAAAAATGATTAAATTCTTAAAAGTTATATTAATCATCTTCCCATATAGGAATATTAATAGTATAACCTTATTGAATCTTTTTTATCATTTCTCTTTCATGTTTACCTTTTGATTCTTCTGTTGAGTCATGTTTGAATGGCAGATTTTCTATTCAGCTCTGGTCTTTTCATTAGGAATGCTTGAAAGTCCTCTAGTTCATTAAATATTAATTTTTCCCCTGCAGGATTATACACTGTTATTCTAGGTAGATTATTTTGGTTGTAATCCTAGCTCCTTTGCCCTCTGGAATATATTCCAAGCCTTCCACTCCTGCTAAATCTTGTATAATCCTTACTGTGGCTTCATTATATTTAAATTGTTTCTATTTGACTGTTTCCAATATTTACCTAGAAGTTTTAAATTTTGTTATAAAACTCCTGAGAATTGTCATTGTGAAATTTCTTTCCAGAGGGGATTGGTGGATTCTTTCACTTTCTAGGATATTAAGGTAGTTTTCCTTTATAATTTCTTTGACTATGATATCTAAGCTATTCATCTAGGACCATGGATTTCTGGTAGTCCAGTAATTCTTAAATTATCTTTCCTCAATTTGTTTTCCAGGTCAGTAGTTTTCTGATAAAATATTTCATGTTTTCTTCTATTTTTCATACTTTTGACTATATCATTTTGCTTCTTGATATCTTGTGCAGTCATTAACTTCCATTTACCCAATTCAAATTTTGAAAGAATTTTTTCAGTGAGCCTTTGTAACTTTTTTTTCCATTTGACCTATTCTGCTTTTTAAGGAGTTTTTTTCCTTCAGTTAATTGTTGTGCCTCTTTTATCACTAGACTAATTCCGGTTTTTAAGATAATATTTTCTCCCATATTTTTGTGCCCCGTTTACTAAGCTCTTAATTCTTTTTTTCATAACCTTCTTGTATCACTCTCATTTCTTTTCCCAATTTTTTCTCTACCACTCTCATCTCTTTTTTTTAATTTTTCCAGTAATTCTTGTTGGGCTTATACCCAATTAGCATTTTTCTTTGAGGCTTTGATTTTCGTGGTTTTCACATTATTGTCATCTTTGGTCTTCCCTGCCACCATAGTAGCTTTTTATGATCAATTTCTTTCTGTTATTGTTTGCTCATTTTTCCAGCCTCTTTCTTGACTTCAAACTTTATGTTAAAGTTGGGCTCTTTTCACATCAAGGTGGGGAAGCATTGAACCAAGCCTCATACTTTTTCTTGATGCAGTTTTCAGAGATAGTTCTGGGAATCTGTAAGTTTTTAGTGCTTTCTAAGGTGTTGTTATGGTCACTGCTCTCCTCATATGCATTCCCTGCCTCCCTGCAGCTTCAAGCGCTAGGGATCCTCTTGGCTCTGGAACTATGACCAGGGCTTCTGCTCCCTTGCGACTGGCTCCCAGCGCTCCTCTCCATCCTGGAGCTGTGACCCAGAACAAAGACTGGCGAATAGAGCCAGAATCAGTGCTAGCTGCATCCAATGCCAACAGCAAGCATCCCATAATCTCTTTCTGATCCATTGTTTAACCCCCTTGTAGTCTAAAAACTCTGCTGCTGCTTCAGCTGCTGTTGTTGCTACCACTTGTGTGCCCTCTATACAGGCCTCCACCCTGATGCCACAGACCTCTCCTGCATACAAGTTTTCTTAGGCTGGAATAATGTCTCACTTTGACCTTTTGTTGGCTATGTCACTCCAAAATTTGATTTAAGGAAATATATTAAAGTTGTTTGGAGGGAAATGTTGAGAGTTCAGCTGGGTTGCTCCATCTATTCCACCTCTTCAAGTTGGGTTTTCTTTAAAAGAAAAAAAAAAGTTTTTGCCCAGAAGCTAATGGACCAGTGAAGAAGTGGGCAGCCTCCAGTGTTGCCCCAAATATAACAAAGGAAACATTTCTTTGTGGTCTCTTTAGTCCTTAATAGGTAGAATCAAAGCACTATCCATCCTCATCCCTTTGATAGATTGGGAAGGAACCTATGACAAACAGAATTACCAGTAAGTAATTCTCCATTTCTTTATGTAAACAATTGCCTTTTGATATACAACCATCCCTGAGGTGTTCAGGTTACATGCTTATTTTAAGATCTTTTGCTTACTTTCCAATCTTCATAGGTCATTGACATCCCATTTAGCTCTGCTGACCCTGTTTATACAATTTCAATATAAATTTAAAAGTGTTCTTGGGGATAACATTAACATTCTTGATATTAATCCATCACACTGACTAACAATAGCTTTAGCTTAGCCCTCTATGTAACTGTTAAGGAGTTTGACTGTGGCCTCTGGTACACATACCAAGTGGAAGAGATCTGATCAAACAGATCTGCTTTCTTGCTTTTATTCTAAGTGGGACAGGACCCCAAACTATGTAAACACTCATGAAATGCATTAATGAATCCTTGGGGAAGCACAACCATCATGCTGATGGATCCTCTAACTCCAGAAGGAGACCCCTTCACTAGGGCCCAGTGCCAAACCATTCACAGAAACCATGGAAATCACTTTCTGAAAGGTGAGGGGCATGGGGGGGGATGTGAAAACCTCACCTTGTCTTTCTGTGAATAAATCATGAGGAACCTCCCACAGAGTGCTTGCTACTTCGTGATTGGGCTCTTCAAAGTGATTTATCCTCACTAATAATTTAGCAGACTTTTCCACCTCCTATTTACAATATTTTTCATGTTTTGGTTTGTTTTCCAGAGCAAAGAAGGGTTCAGATTCCATCGTTCCACTTTTTGTTTGGTTGTTTTTCAGGTTGGGGATTCTAAAATGTTGTTGATTTCTTCAAATTATTTTCTCACATTGCTGTGCCTCACATTCTGAACTCATCCCTCAAGGAAAAAAGCCTTCTGAATTCATGGGCTCTGCTCACAAAGAGACACAAAAGACTTTACACCATCACCCTTCTAATAGCCCCTGTGTCTTTCCTATTTCTTCTCTTGAGTGGTACAATGAACAGTTATGTACTTTGAGTCAGGAAGATCTGAGTTCAAATCCCAGCTTAGACACTTTCTGGTTGTGACCCTAGGTAAACTACATAACTGCTCTATGCCTCAGTTGCCTCATTTGTAAGTTGAGTGAGTTGGAATCAATGATCCTTCTAGCTTTCCTCATTTCTAAATCAATGATGTGGTGATTTTATGATCCTACTCAAAAGAATTAACACCTCATCCTTAGGTAGTTTTTAGGATAAACTATTTACCCTCACAAATTTTTCCCCCACCAAAATAATAACATGGCAATATAACCATAAATTAATTAACATTTATATAGTTTGGTAAGGCTTATGAAGCACTTCTTCTCTCATTTGTGCCTGACAACTCTATGAGGCAGGTCCTAATATGTTTTACAGATGCAGCAACCAAGATTCAGAGAATTTCAGCAGCTTCCTGTAATTAAACAGCTATTAATTGTCAACTGTGGGATTTGAATTTGGGTCTTGTTGACTACAAGTTCAACACTTATCCACCAGATCACAATGCCCAAAGATACCATTCCTTAAAACATTCTTTTGGAGTCACAAAAATAGCTAGATTTTGAGTTATGATTTGATTTTCTTACATCAACAGCTTTTTAAAAACTGGTTTCTCAAGAGCTCTACTATCCTGCTCTATCACCTGCCTTATATATCAGTCATGACTCCAAATAACTTTGAACTATTTCCCCTTCCCCTCAAAAAGAATATCACTCATATGGATGGATATTTGATATCAAGCAGAACAATTAAAACATTGAACCATATTATCTCTCAAGGTTATTTGGAAAGAACAACAGAAATTGAACATAAATAGGGTAAATCAAGGCAAGCTCTTGAGAACTTGTAGCAAGATGCTACATCTTATTTGAATGAGTCAGTATCATGATCTTATTGTCATATACTATGTAATACCAAGCTAAATATAAAAAAATAATCTATTTGGATTTGAAGTATGGTCACTGACATCAGAAATAAAATCTCAGTCTCTAGCTAAACACTGTAAGCCACACTGTAAGTGAAAACTTCACTGTCTGATTCCTGATAGTTCATGCATAGAATGGAGGGTGGAGTGGTGGCAAAACTGACCTACCAAATTTCAGGTGGTTAGCTCTGTTATTTAGCTTGCAATTTAGCACAGAACCTCAGAAGATTTGGAAGGAAACTTCTGGTCATCTAGTCTGACACCCTCATTTATTTTTTTTCATATGATAAGCATTTTTTCTCTCTCTATCTCCAGAAAAAGAAAAAAAACACAAATAAAATCTTTGTAGGAAATATGCATAGTCAAGAAAAACCAATTCCCACATAGGAAACAAAGAGCTAAAGAGGTTAAATGACCTTTTTTGAAGTTATAGAGATGGCAAGTATAAGAGAAAACCTGATCCTCTGTGCTTTTTCAAATGTTCCAAGTCATATGATCAATCCCATAAACCCATTTGTGACAAAGAGGTAAGGGGTCCACACAGACCCACTCCTAAATAGTAGGTCACCCACTGCCACTCAGAGCTCAGTTGAAACCTCATCACCATTTTCTAGCACTTCTTACCCATTGAGGCACCATGATCACCATGATGATCTCCTCATGGAGGACCAATCATGCAGCTCCCAATTTTGCAAGTTTCCTTCATGAGCCTCAGATTACTGATTTATTTGTGCCAGCTTTATGACCCATACTCCTCTGGTATCATTCCCTAAATAAGTCTAATACCAAATGGGGAAAGATGTCACAGCTCCCCTGAACATTGGGTGTTGATACTACGCTCTTAAAACCCAACATTAAGAAAAAAAACCCCAACATTTCAATATTGTCATCAAAGTAACAGGTTATTACAAAAAGGAACCTTTCGCTTTAAAATACTTTGAAAGCACTTTAATCACAATAATAGTAAGCATTTATATAGTACTTTAAAGTTTACATATATTGGCTTATATGATCCTCACAACAAGCCTGTGAAGGAAGTTTGATTATTACCCTCATTTTTCAGATGAGGAAACTGAGGATGAGAAAGGGTAAGTGACACACCCAAGGTCACACAGTCAGTTATTCAACTAGTATTTGTTAAGCATCTACTAAGCTTAGTTCTGGAGATACAAACAAAAGCAAAAAGGAGTCTCTGAGCTTAGGAAGCTCAAAGTCTAATGGTGAGATAGCATACAAACAACTATGTACAAATAAGATATATAAAGGATAAAGATATTACTTTAGATAGATATAGACATAGATGTAGACAAAACAAAGTTATATTGAAGATATTATGTCTAAGGCAGTATTCAAATGTAGTCTTCCTGACTCCAGGTTCAACACTCTAAACACTGCACCAACTAGCTTGTTTATTTATTTGTTTTGCATTCAAATTTCTAATACTTAAGAGTCTTAAGAACTAAGGCATTTCTGACGTAGCTATAATGTTTGAGAAACACAGAACTTACCATTGTTGCCTTGCAGCTACTTTGGTTTGTTTCGCACCCCCTCATTTATAGCTAGTCCTATATTTATAAAGCTCTGTGTGTGTGTGTATTTATAAAGCAATAGATGATGAGCAATTATTTTTCTCTTGTTCCATTACAGATAACCAAAACTCATTCTTGACTTCATTAATAGAATTTAGATGAATTCAATCTATTATTCTTGGAGGATGGGGGAAAGGGGGCTGAGGCAGTCAGGGTTAAGTGACTTTCCAGCTAGTAAGTATCAAGTATCTGAGACTGGATTTGAACTCAGATCCTCCTGATTCAAAGGCAAGGGCTCTCTCCACCGTGCCACCAAGCTGCCCCTATTAAGCTTTTACTTAGCACCAAATATGAGCAAAGCTCATAGGGTTGCCTAAAGTAATGTAAGTTTAGTGGTTTGACCATGGTGGCACAGACAATACAAGTCAGAGGCAGGACATAAACTGAGGTCTTCCTTACTAAAAATAGCTCATGCACCACTAAGCCATCCTCTCTTCCTCCCCTTCCTCCTGTCCCTCTCTCTCCTTTTATCTCCCTCCCCTCCTTCTCCATCTCCTTCTCCCTTAGCCTAATAGACCACTTGTAGAGGATATTCCTTACTGAGATATTCCTATTCCAAGGGAAAAAAAGATCCAGTTCAAATTTAATTTTTATTTTCACAAAGTGCTTGTGTGTATGTGTGTGTGTGTGTGGGTAAAGTTAAATCATCCCTTCCCTCAAGAAACTTACATTCTACATTCACATTTATTATTTGGCTGAAATTCATTTATTTTCTAATAATTGTTCTTCAGTTACTTTGAATCAAGAGAGCTATTTCCATCCTATAGCACTGAAAACTGAGGCAGATTCAATGTTGAGTGATGAGTATTAATGACATAAGTTTTCCCAACAGAAAGATATTTCAGAATGGTGATTTATCATTTCAGTCTAGCACAACACCTGCTTGGGCTAGATTCACAACATATGTATCCGAGAGCTAGTATGCAATTCCCACTTCCAACCATCTTTGTGAGAACAAAGCTTTCATGTAAAGAGTTAGTCACATACAGTATTTATAATGATATATCAAAATCATCAAATGAATTACAAATAAGACATGATGAACTGGCGTTTAGAATGGGAAGGACATTTCCCACCAGGTGATAATAATTTTAAGGTAGATTTGACTGCAGGCTTGCAGAAGTTGATACAGTACTCTCCTAATCAAAGGATAGTTAAAAAGAATATTAAATGAGCTGACACATTTTGACATGATTGCAGATTGCAGATCAGATACATGTGCACTGCACATTGTGATTGTGTTGGAAAGACTTTTCATCCTGTAGGTTATGAATTTCAAATGAACTCCTTAGACCAAAATTTCAAACTTCCTTATAAACCGACAGCCCTGAAAGCCTCATCCATGCATGCGAACTGAAACACGTTCAATTCTTAGGCATTCCCCAAAATTCATTTTATCTTAGAATTTGGGGTTTCATGTGCATTTCTTTGTCCCAAATATGTCCAAAGATATTGAGCAGTGTGCACCAGTCCTATAACAAGCATAGTTCATGTTTATTTAGCCATTTAAACAGCACACCCTAACTGTTGCCAAAAAGAATCTGAGGAAGGTTCTTATCTCCTACGTATTTTTTTCAGGATCATGATTTCAGAAACAAACAAAAAAGTGTGTTGTTTCAATTATCTGGGAAAAGCATCCTTTATCTAATCATTTTGGCTGAGAAATGCAATCATCATAATTGTAAATTACTACATAATAATGAAAAGGTTCAATAATATATTTGAACAGGAATATATATATTATATATATATATATATATATATATATATATATATATATATATATATATATATATATATATATATATGGAGAGAGGGAGAGAGAGAGAAAGGTTATCTTCCCTCCCCCGCCCCCCCAAAAAAAAAAGTAAAACAGAAAGAGTATTTTCAAACACTAGACTTGAGTAGATTGTGGCACCTGGGCCATAAATTCAGCTAGGAGATTTTTATAGTTCTTTAGAACTGAATTATTCATTCTGACTGTTGTAAAAGAAGAGAACCAGGATTTTGGCTTCTTTCAAGAAAAAGGTTGAAGAACAAAGCAACTTCTCTGGATCTAGAGCAAAAGATGTAAGGAGAATGCTTTGGGATTGACATTCTACTTCCTTTATCTAACTGGATTCTTTTATCATTTGTGATTCACCTATTCTAAGTGATTGCTCCCAGCTGACAAATGCTTAAGTCCTAAATATCCTGCTGACTTAAAGCTGTGTAACAACTCACTAAATCTGGGAGAAATCTTACTTGTGTTCTCTTTAATGGTTGCAACTATTAGTGCCCATCAATAGAGTTGAAGTAGAATAGGGATTATCTCTCATTTATGAGTATATTTTGCATGCACATCTAAAACATTAATTCTCTTCTTTCATTTCTATCATTCACAGTTATGATAAGATTTCTAATTCTGGGTACTAAGTTCAGAGCAGTAACCAAAGTGGTTACCAAAGTAACCAAACACTAGACCATTTCCCCTGGGTATTTAAATTTAGAAGGTGCCTCAACCACCACTTTTTCTGCCACATCCAAGTGTACTCTGAACTTCGGTGATAATAGTGGGCATCTGGAGTCCACTTATTCCTTCTAGAAACTTTGCTCTTGGTTACCAAAATTTTCTCCCCAGAAGCAAGTAGTCTACACCAAAGGAGAAACTTCATAGGATCCTGAGATGCATTTCCTTCCTTTATGTGAGGATTTTTAGTTACATTTCTGTCAATCTCTTCAGCTCCCTTTGAACAGCAGCCAACACATTACCACTGAGGAAAGGATGCAAAATAAATAATATTGATGGTGCTAATGTCATGCATAAATAGAGGACTTCAAATGAACAAAAATTTTCAAAGGTTTGAAATGGTTGATTCATATTTTTAATGTTCATAGGGAGCTCACAATTCACAGGAAATCTATCAATCCTTTGTGAAATTACTAATCAACTCAATTTATCTATTTTATTCTTTCAGATTTTTGTTTCTCAGCTACTCATAAAGTAAGAAACACCCTGTTTCTCTAGACAACCATTTTTAATGACTTGAAAACTGAAATCTCATATAAACATTCCTGAGGGAAATTCAAAATGGTGAACCTAGGAAACTTATTGTGCTGTGCAGCTATAACATCTGCTGAGCTTCTCGCAGTCTCCTTAGCATGAGAGTGTTAAAGGTCTTACTGCTTAGTTATTGAATACTGCTGGTGAATTTAAAAAAATATATTACTAATTTTGCTATATTTTGATACTGATCCTTTAAAACAAATCATTAAGCAAATCCAATTCTTTGCCTTTCTAGACTAAAAATAAACAAATACTTCTTTTAAAGTGTATATCAAGATGTGTTTAAAATGTTTTTAGATCAATCCCATCTAGATAAAATTATGGAATTAATAGGAAGATAATGGGCAGTGAGTGATATTTTCTGCAAGTTATTATATTTTTTAAATGTTCTGTACTACATGGAAATGTGGATCTAATTTGAGGTTATACCTTTAAGGATTTTTATCTGCATTTCTCTAGTGAGTTGTCATTTCAGTGCATTTGTAGCTCTCAGTAAAGAAATCTCTAATTTTGTGTTTCTAGGACCTGGAACCAGAAGGAAGTATTTGGGGGTTTCTGGGTCTATGATGTTTTAATTTTCCTGGCACAGTCAAAATATTCAAGGTTTGACTGCTGTTCAATGTATTTAATTCATTTTTTTGATGTTCAGTTTGGATGGGAGTGGGGGAAATGAATCTCAGTAATTCTTTGAGTCAGCCCTTCAAAACTCACAGATAAAGCAGGTGTGAGATGTTTGATCCAGAAAGTTGATATTACCATCGGTGAAGAGTGACCTTAATGAGGATTCCCATAAACAGCTGGTGGACCATTGCCAGACATGACAAAGAAGAGACCTGAAATCTAAGTCAGGAGAGATGTTTATTAAGACAAATCATATATTAATAAATATATATATATATTGAGCACCTACTATGTTTTCCACACTGCCATGCAAGAGAACCTCAAAACAGGAAGAACAAGCTTATCCAGCATCGATCAACAAGCATTCGTTACTATAAATCAATAAGCAGTTATTATAATTATAGTGATTAGTATAAATCAGTCTGTAAGCATTTGTTATTATAATTATAGTGCTTAATATAAATCAATCAATAAGAATTTATTAGTCATTTACTATGCTTCAGGCACTGGGGATCCAAAGACAAAAATAAAAAGTCCTTGATCTCAGGAAGCCAGCTTACCTTCTATAAGGTCTGAGAGGAAGAGGTAACAACAGTAGGTACCCAATATGCACACACAGAAGTATATTTATGCAAAACAAAGATAACTGGGGGGATGACCCTAACATCTGTGGGGATGTTTGTCAAATCAAGAATTGTGTCAAAAATTGAATTTGAGCTGAGTTTTGAAGGAAACCAGGAATTCTAAGACTCAGGGGTTGGGAGGGAGTGCATTCCAGGCACGAGGTGTGGCCAATGCAATGTTATGGCACTATGGGAATTAGAAAACTATTGGAATGTCTGTCTTCTGTAAAGAACAGCAGGAAGAAGGCAAGTTTGACTGGGTCTTAGATTAAATGAAAGATAATAATATCCAATAAAGTTCAAAAGTAAAATGGGGTGAAGTTGTGAATGACTTTAAATGTCAAAGAAGTCTGCATGAGATCCTAGAAGCAGTAGGGAGCCACTGAAACATAATGAGTTAAGGGACTGACATGTTCACGCACAAGCTTTAGGAGTCACGTTGACAGCTATGTGAAGGACAGAAAATGCAGTGAAACCAATTAAGAAGCTTTGCACAAGAGCAATGAAACTCTCTGGGGGTGGTGCAATAGGCATATGAAGCTCTACTTAGGGACAAATGCAAACTTCAGAACTAGATTAGACTTTAAGGAGAATACATAGAAAAAGTGGATAGCTTAAAGAAGGCAGGACCATCGTACAGGAACTTTGAATCTACTCCAGTCAAAGGGCAGTGTTCTGCATGTAGCAGGCGCTTGATAAATGTTTCCTGAGAGATTAAAGCATAAGTAACTGAAGAGTGAGATGTATTTCAAAAGATGTGTTCACTTAAATTTGACCATTCCCTCAACTCCCAGAGCTTGAAACTTCACCCCTTCACCCTTTGCAGATGGTTTCATTAACTACAATAGTGAATGATTCAGTAATTAATTAACAATAGACCAGCAAAAGGTGGTTAATATTCTGGAGATGGAGACCTCAAAAATTCAAGCTAGGTTGATTATTGGATAACACACACACAAATCTATTAGTAAACTACTATTCCAAGCTTGTAGGATCTTTCCAGAGGTTCAACTGTACTGATAGAGGTCATTTGGAATTTCAGAAGAGACATGAGGTTAGAATTTTCAAAGGAAAGTAGATTTTGACCTACGAAAAAAATTATCTTTAAAGAAACAAACCTGAACTTCCAGTTAACAAAGTGGTGTGAAAGGTCTAACTCTCCTGCATAAATAAAACGAGTAAGGGCACCCTAAGGAACAAGGATCAAGAAAACTGAAGAGAAAATTAAGAAGCTTCTCTATCTAGTCCATAAGAAGGTGACCAGAAGGCTTCATGCACACAGGAAAGGGTCAAACTAGGGGAAACAGGGCCTGTCTGGACACATGCCAGGCCTTGTAAGAGGCCTGAGATCAGTTGGACTTCCAATATCCAAATGGATCCCATCAAGACCTTGGGGATGGAACTCTTGATTGAAAGTAGCACAAAGGAGCCAGAGTCAATTAGTCTACTGGAACACCAGGAAAAAAAAAGGCAGAGGCCAGGGAATGAGGTCGAGGGTGAGGCCTAAGCCCAACTACCCCATCTAGAACTGCAGTGAGTCTACACAGTGGACAAATAAAACCAGTTCACCCCACCCAAGAGTGTGGGTCAGGGTGGAGCCTGGCCTTGGAACAAAATTTCAATCTCCAACTCAAGCTGGAGATATGAGTTGACAGAAGAAAATCCAAAACATAATAGATGAATAGGTAATAGGAAATGGGTAAATCTGGGAGAGAAAAATTTCACATCATATATAAAGGAAATGTCAGAGGAAAAAATAATGTAGCCATAAAGACTTGAAGAATAGTTAGAAGAAAGAAAGCAAGAGATAGAAATGAAATTGGAGCTCTTAAGGGGAAAAAATAGGAGAATAAATAGCTTAGAACACAGATGGAAAACTTTATCCAAGTAGCAGACTCCTGGAAAAAAAAAACAATCCCATGTTCTTCCTACAATAATAACTGTCATTTAAAGTGCAACTAAAGAGAGGGAGAGACTCTAAATACAGGAAGACATAATCAGTATTGAGGCCATTAAAAAGGGGAAAAGACCTTGCAAAGAAAAAAGGGAAACCCAAATGAAGGAAAACTTGATAACTCATCCTTTCTGAAGAACTCAACTCTAGAAAGCCCAACTAATCAGAAAGATTAGGTCAAGATTGGAGCGTATATTTCTTCTACACCACATATGAATGTTTTGCTTGGAAAATGTGTTGTTTACCTAGGACTCCTTGACTAGATTAACTTACAGATTTACTGTTTATTTCTTAAGAATAAAATTTCTCATGAACTCTAAAATGCAATTAGGAAAACAGTTCAGTACAATGGACATTTTTCCATCATCTCAAGCAAACTCTAAACTCTTTAAGCCCTCCCCATATCAAAGAATGTGAAATCTTGTTTTCCAGGTCTCTGCTCAAATGTAAAAAGTTACCTCTTACTTAACCTCCTCTAAGAGACAAGAAGGCATCAGAAAATTGTATCACACTTTCTCCAATTATTGCCTAGTCTTTCCCATCCTGAGTTAATAGAACAATCATTTCAGATATTTGAGAATAGAAGTCAACCAACCCCAGAGCACCCTGAGATTGATCCTTACATCTTTATACATAACACTTTTTAAAAAGGAAAGTGTCCCCCCTCCTCCCAAAATGTGAGCTATCCATTTACCCTATCTTCTTTGCCTTTTGGATTCCAAGAGAAAAGTATTTAGATAGCACTTAATTATTCCAAAACTACCTGAAAGATTAAAAGTCTAAGCAGAGAGTGGGGCTTTGCTGATGATCTGGTTGTTTTTAGTGCTTTCTGGTGGAGACAGACTTAGTGAAAATACTATGGCTCTCAATTAGGCAGCTGGGTGACTTATAAATATATATTTATGTTTGAAGCCTAAGTGGCCACTGGCTTCCCTACTGTTTTACTTAGCTAACAAAACAACTCTATCAAAGTAAGTATTATTCCAAAACCCAACTTCCTGTGCAGAATGCTCCCATGTGTTCCATCAGTCTGACTCTCTGATGAACTACATCGTTTCTTATAAACTGTCCATGGCCCATAAATTTCCAAGCATAAAGGCTATTACTGTGCCGTGCAAATCTGTTGAGAATTGAGGCCTTATAACTTCATTTTACCTGGCTGCAAATGAGACTTAGGGAGAAAGTTCATCTGCAAACTTCATTCCTTTCCCCTTCTTATCCCCAACCCATTTGGATCAGTGAGAATTATTTAGTTTAGAGACTTGAGCGAGGGTTTGTTTTGACTGATTTTAAACAGTCTCTGCATCAAATTAGCATCTCCTGTGAGGGTTACACAGTAGTAAGGGAAAAAAGAGAGTTGGCAATTATCTGACCAATTAGGACAATGTAGATTGCATAATTGGTGTGTGTGTGTGTGTGTGTGTAGGGGGGTTGCTTTATTTTGTACTGTCTCTATAATTCTGAGCATATTTTTTTTTTGGGAAAAATATTTGCCCATTTTTCTTGGAAATTGAGATTCTGTTTATGTGACCATAAGCTGAAAAAAATTTTAATATACTTATCAGCAAAGGCATGCAAAAATTATTAAGTAAAAGCAATTTGAAATATGATGGCTAATGCAAATAAGCATCATAGGGCTATCAAAGAGTTAAGTACTACACTGAACACAGTGTGAAAGCCTTCTATTTACCTATAACTTCCCATTTCTCATTAGACAGAGATATTTATTCACATACAAGAGTTGAATACAGACTTCATTTCCTGGGAAGAGAAACTGTAATATATTTTATCATCGGGTCCTAGGTAAGACTTTGGCTAAATTCCAGTTCATATCATGATCTAATTTATACTGTTCAAGGCTGTATAGAATAGAGGGGGGAAAGGTGGGGCACAATCAAAGCTTTTTTGCTTCAACAGAAAAAAAATTGTCAATTGTGAATGATAACAAAGAATTTAGAAGGCAGAGTAAGGTATTATGATGTCTTTATCCCCAATATTTCTTGGTGGCTTAGCGCTAACTTCATTCAGTTTCATTTAATAATTTCTATATGGATAGATATTCCATGCAGGATGACTTAGAGACCGCATGCTGTATTAGGATTATACTAAAGCAGATGTCTTTGAAACTGAACCACTTAAATTTATCAGTCATAAAGCAATTAAAAGTTTCTGTAGCAAACTGATTCATCTCAAGAATAAAAAATTGGGAGGACTTTCCACATATTTTTAAAGTATAGTGAAAGAAAAAGAAAATGATTTCATTTATTTCAACTCTGAGGCTTCTGGGCTTTTAGATGTGTACTTTTTTTCTTTTCTTTTTTTGTAAAATGTGATAGGGAAGCAATCTCACCTTGTCAGTCTCTAACCCAGAAGCTGTTTTTTCACCTTCACGCTTTCCTCCTCTGCTCATTAAGTAAACAGTGACATGTTCCTCCTATTGTTAGCCTTTTGGATATAGAATTCCTTACTTTTGTCTCAAGATATATCCTTCCAGGCAATATATGGAAACTGCATTTTTAGTCATGTATTTAGTGCAAAGGAGGTTAGTAATCTGAGAGAGAGAATAGAAGACACATTTCCTTAATCTCTTTAGACCCATTGGAATTTTAATTTTTCTCCAACTGTGGAATTCTAATGTAGAAATGTTCATCTAATGAGCTCAATGTACCTAATCTAGAGGATTTATCAATGTAGGCAACAGGGAAAAGCAGAATGAAATCACATCTTTCTCAGTGTTTGCTGTTCTAAACATGAGGTACTGCTTGTGAAATTACTGCTGCATTTATAACATCAGGGAAATTTTACATCTTTCATTTCTTGAAAAATAGTGTTTAGTGGGACATGATCCATAATCCATAACAACTGGAATCCAATGGTGCCATTTTCTGCATGTAATTCTAGTCACTGTTCATTTCTAAGATTTTCACTAAAATTCGCTTTGGAGGAGAATATTCAAATTAATAATATAGTTCATCATTCATTACATAGTGTTGAATGATTCATAAAAACCTGAAAATAAAACTCCTAGGTTATTGAAATAAGATGTAACACTAGTATAGTCAGCAATTTTTCATTGTTTACTCTAGAATGCATTCATTTGAAGCGCTTATTATGTTGTGGAAAATAAGAGGTTATACTCTCAGGCAAGTTTTCTCTTAAATAGATCATAAAATCTCACTGTGAATATTTAACTCAAGAGTAATAACATGGTGTCATATTCTTACACAGTATAATGTGATAACACTCTACATTTTGACATCTGCCCAGGCAGATGTTTTAAACTAAGTTCTTGGGATTTTTTTCCCTAAAGTTGCAGGGGGAAAAAAATCTGGGAATCATCTTTTGCACTAAAACTACTTAGTACAATTTAACTGTCAACAATTTAATTAATTTAAATGGAGACACAGAAGCCAACAATTTTTATAAGCTTTCTCAAAAAAAATTATCTCAGAAAATTCACAAGCAACTTTTCCCACTGACACACTGTCATCAATCATCATGTCTTCCACAGAGTGCACATATATTTATATGTGTACATGCATGAAGTTTTGTAATATTAGGTTTTCACCTGATTTGGATCTTTATTACAAAGAATATCTCCTTAAGAAGAGATGATTAGCCTTCTGATGAACAAGAGTACATTGCCTTCAGAAAGTAAATGTTACATTAGCCATTTCATGTATGGCAATACTGCTAAGAAAAGTGAATTTGATCTATCTGTTTTTAATTAAAACACTCGCATTGTGGTATGATTTTTTAATAACTCCAGTGTCTTCAGATTTCTAGGTTTTAGATTCATGTTGAAACTTGTGTACTACCACATACTGACTGCAAAATTCATTACAGTATAAATCATGTGTTAGGGACATTCCTTTAAACAAAGTTAGTTTGATTGCAAAGTGCTCACTGGTTGGCTTATTAAGAAGTTTCGTCAGGCAGAGAAGTTAAGTTAATCAGTAACCAATAAAAGATTTAAAGCTAGAGGTATAAGGCAATTCATTTATTACTAACAAAAGTTTGGGATTTCTTAATGAAAACTCATGAAAACATGTTAGTATGGTAACACTCAAAATAATATTTCCATAATGCATTCAAATCATAAAGGAAATTCTATAGTTCTGTTAAAAATGGTCAAGACATCTCCTATTACCTTGAGTTTTACTATCTGGCTTTATGTACCATAGGACATACTTGCCATGATTTGCTTTATAATCAATAAAAAACTTGATAGTTTTCACAAAGCTTCCCTCAGTATCACTTAAAATCAAGAAAATTTCTCTCTTTACCCATATTGCTTGTTGTGTTTTGACTTGAATCATTTTCAAAGAGATGAATTTGGAAGGTTATTTAAGTAAAAGGGGTCAGCCAAAAAGAAATCACTTAGTATCTTTTTACATTACAATATAAATGGAGAAGAATAAACATGGATTCAAATTGTTTTGGAATCACAAGAAAACTTTTGAAATAGTATTCCTGAAAAAAAAAACAAACTGAAAACCATTAGCAAACAATCATTTTATCGAGAGCCATACAGCAAAAACTCTAAACACGATGCAGGGTTTTGCACATAGTATAGTGCTCGATACAAGCATTACTCTCTTTATGTCATCCCTACATAAAGCCTTGTTAACATTAGAATCTTCTGCCATAAAGTCATCTGTTGTTCGGCCAAAAAGCAGAGACCAACCCATCCAAATCTATTCATTCTCCTAGTCAACCACTATACTCCTTCAAATACTTGTTACCCCACCTTAGTACCTATTTCCCCTTGGCATCCCTCACCCAGGTCTCAATATCTGCCACACTGTCCCAATTCTTGAATTAACCCTGCCTTTGCCTCCCAGTAGTACACAGAACAAGAAAGCTAGGTGGTAGAGTGGAGAGAGCACTGGGCTCAGAATCAGAAAGATTCATCTTCATGAGATCAAATCCGGCTTCAGATATTTACTAGCTGTGTGACACTGAGCAAGTCACTTAACCTTTTTTGCTTCAGTTTCCTCATCTGTAAAATCAGCTAGAGAAGAAAATGCAAACCACTCCAGTATCTTTGCCAAGAAAACCACAAAACGGGATCGCAGAGAATTGGACGTAACTGAAATGACTCAACAATAATTCTGCAGAACGCCTGCCCAGCTCCCTGTCTACCTCCATCCCTCACATCAGGATAGTGATGATTAATAATAAAAATAATTTCTAGGATCGTGTAACACCACTGTAATAAGTGCTTTAAAAATATTATTTCAGTTGATCTGCCCAACAACCCTATGAGTTCAGTGCTATTATGACCATTTTATAGTTGAGGAAACTGAGTCACACAGGCTAAATGATTTTCCCATAACTAAAAGGTAAGGCCATATTTGACCTAAGGTTTTCCTAACTCCAGGCCCAGCGCTCTATCCACCGTGCTACCAACTTGCATTCAGAACCACTGCTCTGCCCCTTAACAATCTCCACACCAAAGAATATTAAGTACAACCTGCCAGTACAATCCCATACTCATTCTTCTTGCACCCTAGAAATACATCTCTAAGTCATATTACAACATTGCTTCAGAAGCCTTGGACACATTCTAACTCTGTGTACATGTGTATCTGTGTGTGTGTGTGTGTGTGTGTGTGTGTATTCACATGATGTAGTGAAGAGATCGGTGAACCTTGAACCTAGAGACCTATATTAGGGGTCAATATTGGACTCTGCTTGATACTTGCTGAGTGACTATGAGAAAGTCATTTTTCCTCTCCAAGTTCTCAGTTTCCTCATGTGTAAAACGGGAAAAATAATGTACCTTATGCCTCACAGTTTTATGAGAAAAGACTTTTGTTAACTTGATAGTGTTTTATCAATGTGAATTATTTTTGCTTATTGCTTTCTCTATGTGAATTCCATTGGGAGACTCCTGGAGGAAATTTTTTCTTTCTTTGCTTGTGATTGTTCCTTAAGAGTGGACAGAGAGGTGCCTTCTAGTGGTATAGACAGGTGGTAGAGTAAAGCAAGCACAGAATTAGAGCTCTTCCAATACTCCCTTCCAGACAACTTTAAAATAAGGCCTCAAATAAAATTCTGGAGTGGCAGAACTGATTAAAGGCCAAGGTGAGAGATTTTTTCCATTCCAAGACAACCTAAAAAGTCAGGAGAGATCTGTGACCCTGGGCAGGAAGGGAATGTGTGCTAGGGAGCTGTACCAGAGTTCATAGGGCAGTAACACCAGATTTGGGTCTTGGAGGCAGTGACAGAAGCAGAATTTTTAGGAGCTCTCACAGTAGAGATAGCAAGGGCTAGAAAATGATGACAAGGGACTTCTATATTATCACTGGGCATAGGACCAGGTGCTATTTGACAATTTCATTGCCTGTATCACTTACTAGTGACAATGTCAGGGTCAAGAGCACCATTTTTTGGTCCCAAGGGAGCAAGGTCCCTGAGGAGCAGCAGTACTTGTGGCTACAAGGAAGCAAGGGTCCTTTGGTAAGAACTAAAGCACTGATGTGGGGAGCAATAATCAAACCTCTCCCAGGACCACACTACCTTGAAAGCATTGAAAACTTCCAAACCCCAAAACTAACTCTAAAAAGAGCCGCACTAAAAAAACCTGAACCTTGGGATCATGCCCCATCACCATCCCAAGAACAGAGCTTAACTTAAACATAATTCCATTAGGATGGAAAAATAAGTCAACAGCAACAAAAAAGAAGCTGATTGTAAAAACTTAGAAGATGAAAAGAAAGATCAAGACACAAAGTCAGAGGAAGATAATGATGTCAAAACAGATACAAGCAAAGCCTCAAAGGGGAAAAATGTGAATTGGACAAGAGTCCCATCAGAATTCCCAGACAGGCTAAAAATTTATTTCCAAAATCAAATAAGAGTGTTACAGGAAAAATTAGAAAAAGATATGGAAGCAATGCAAGAAAATTATGAAAAGAAAATTAACAGCTTGGTAAAAGAGGCACAAAAATGCTTTAAAAAAAGTGACACTGTAAAACAGAATTAGTTTAACAGAAAAAGAGGCACAAAAGTTCACTGAACAAACTAATTCCTTAAAAATGATAATGTGGTAAATGGGAGCTAATGAATGAAGGAGACATCAAGAAACATTAAAACAAAGTAAAAAGAATGAAAATGTAGAAGAAAATGTGAAATATCTCACTGGAAAAACAACTGATCTGAAAAATAGTCTGAGGAAAGGTAATTTGAGAATTACTGGAATACCTGAAACTATGATTAAAGAAAGATCTTAGACATCATACTTCAAAAAATCATAAAGGAAAACTGTTCCGATATCCTATAACTACAAGGTAAAATAGAAATTAAAAGACTCTACCCATTACCTCCTAAAAGAGATCCCCAAATAGGAGCTCCCAGGAATATTATAAGCAAATTTAAGAGCTCCCAGATCAAAAAAGAAATTGCTTCTAGTGATCAGAAAGAAGTCATTCAAATACTATGAAGCTACAGACAGGATCACAAAATATCTAGTCACTATGATGTTTAAGTAGTGGGGAACTCAGAATATTATGGAAGCCAAAGGAGCTAGGATTACAACCAAGAATAACATATCCAGCAAAACTTAGTATAATCATGCAGTTGGGAAAATGAATATTTAATGAAAAAGAGGACTTTTAAGTATTCTTGATGACAAAACTAAAGATCAAAAGAAAATTTAACTTTCAAATGCTAGACTCAAGAGAAGTATACAAAGGAAACAGGAAAGAGAAATCATAAGGTTAATTTGCTTTTATTAATATGTGGGAAATGATTTTATATTTATATTTAATGCATATCTATCATTATTAGTGCAGTTAGAAAGATTCTACATAGACAAAGGGCATGGGATTAAGTCATTTATGTTGAGATGATATAAAAAAATGGATGGGTGAGAAAGAGAAATACACTGGGAGAAGGAAAAAGGAAGAGATAATGGAGAAAATTATCTCACCTGAAAGAGTATAAAAGGAAGAGCTTTTACAATGGAGGGGGAAATGGGAGGACAATGCTTGAATCTCAGTCTCTTAATATTTTAAAAAGAGTGTTTAAAGAAAGAATAATAGATACATACACATATAAATCATAGAATATATGCATACTTATACACACTCATAGTCAGTTGGAAATAGAAAGCTATCATGGGCAAAAGAGAAGTAGAAGAAGAATATAAAGAAGGGTTGTGATGAAATAGTGGGCAGATTGAGGGAGGCAATGGTCAGAAGCAGAATAGACATTTGAGGAAGGACAAAGTATTAAGAAAGAGATAGAAGAATAAATAGAAGGTAGGATGGAGAAAAATGTACAGTTAATAGTCATAACCATGAAAGTAAATGTGATGAACTCACCATGAAATGGAAGGGCATAGTAGAATAGATTAAAAAACTCAATCCAACAATATCTTATTTACAAGAAACACACCTAAAACAGAAAAACACAGAGTTAAAATAAGGGGCTATTGTAACATAACCTGTGCTTCAGCTGAAAGGGGTAGCAATCATGATCTCAGACAAAGCAAAAACAAAAATAGACTTAATTAAAAGAGACAAGCAAGGAAACTATATCTTGCTAAAAAGCACCATAAAACAATGAAGCAATATCAATACTAAATATATATGCACCAAATTACATAGCATCCTAATTATTAAAGGGAAAGTTAAATGTTACAGGAGGAGCTGAAAGTAAAATTATACCACTAAGGAACCACAACTTTCCCCTCTCAGAGCTAGGTAAATCTAGCCAAAAAAAAAAAAGAAAGAAAGAAAGAAAGAAATTAAGGAAATAAATAGAATTTTGGAAAAGTTCATACATGATAAGTCTCTGGAGAAAACTGAATTGGAAAAAAGAGAGCATGCCATTTTCTCAGCTATACATGTCATCTTGACAAAAAATGACCACTTATTAGAGCAGAAAACCTCACAAACAAATGTAGAAAAACAGAAATATTAAATGCCCCCTTTACAAACCATAATTCAATAAAAATTAGGTTCAATAAAGGGTTGTGAAAGCATGGATTAATAAATGATTAGAAACAACATAATCCAATCTTAAAGAATGAGTGTCAAAGAAAAAATCAGAGAGGCAATCAATAATTTCATTATGGAGAATGACAACGATAAATTAACATACAAAAAAATTGTGAGATGTAGTCAAAGCAGTAATTAGGGGAAGATTTAAACCTCTAAATATTTTATATCAATAAAACAGAGAAAAGAACAAATCAATGATTTGGACATGAAACTTTAAAAACTAGGAAAAAGGCAAATTAAAATCCACACAAATACCAAAGTAGAAACCCTGAAAATCAAAGGAGAGATAAGTAAAATTGAAAGAAAAATAATTGGACTAATAAATAAAACTAGAAGTTAATTTTATGAAAAGAAAAAAATAATAAAATAGATAACTGGTTAATTTGTTTTGAAAAAAAAAAAGAACTTCATTGAGACAGAAGGGAAGCTTTAACAAGAACCAGTTCTGCCTACCTATGTAACCAGAATAGCAGAGCATGTAATTTTAGATTTTTAAAATAATAAAAACAAAATATTCTTCCAAAAAAAAGAAAAGAAAGAAAACTAACTCACCAGTTACAGGAAAGAAAAGGATGATTGTACTAGCAATGAAAACTAAATAAAATTAATAACTAGGAGTGCCCAATTATATGCCCATAATATGACAATCTAAATAAAATAGATGAATGTTTACAAAAATATAAATAACCCAGATTAACAGAAGAGGAAATAGAATACTTAAATGATCCTATCTTAAAAAAAGAAATTAAACAAGTCATGAATGAAAAAACTCACATGACCAAATGGATTTACAAATGAATTCTACCAAAGACGTAAGGAACAATTAATCCCGATACTATATGAACTATTTGGGGAAAAAAATTAGTAAAGCAGGAGTCCTTCCAAATTCCTCTTATGACACAAATATGACTTTGGTTTCTAAACCAACAAGAGCAAAAATAGAGAAAGATAACTATAGTCCAATTTCCATAATAAACATTGACGCAAAATTTGTAAATAAAATACTAGCAAGGAGATTATAGCAATATATTGCAAATAGAGTATACTATGACCAGGCCGGATTGATACCAGGATTGAACCAGGAGAGGTTCAATATTAGGAACACTATAAGCATAATTGACTATATCAATAACAAAAACAGCAAAAATCATGTGATCATATTGATAGATGCAGGGAAAAAGCTTTCGATAAAATTTAACACCCATTCCTATTAAAAGCATTATAAATAAATAGAGGTTTTCTTAAAATCATAAGTAATATCTATTTAAAATCAAGAGCAAGTATTACATGTAATGGGAATAAATTAGGAGCCTTTCCAGTAAAATCAGGAGTGAAGCAACTATGGCCATCATCACCACTATTATTCAGAAATAAATATTAGAAATACTAGTAAGAGGGGTGGAGCCAAGATGGCAGAGTAGAAAGATGAACCTGCTCTAGCTCTTCCCCCATAGCCCATAAAATATCTGTAAAAAATTACTCTAAACAAATTCTAGAGCAGCAAAAGCCATAAAACCACAGACTGAAAGAGATTTCCAGTCCAAGACAGTCTGGAAGGCTGACAGGAAAGGGCTATCACACCAGACTCAGAGTGGAGTGCTGTCCAGCCTTGGCAGGCAGCATGGCACAGACAAGACTAGAGCAGGCTTCAGGGCACAGAATCAGGGGTAACAGCTGCAATTCCCAGATTTCTCAACCCACAAATGCCAAAGAGAGCTTCAAAGGTCAATAAGAAAGCTTTTTCACCTGGCTGAGAGGGGAGTGGGATATGGCCCCAGTCTCAACCCCAGGTTGGCAGCAGCATTCACTTTTGGCTTCCTTGGCCTAAAGACCCTGGGGGAATCAAGCAGCTGATCTGGGTCTCAGTCCTGGTCCTGGGGTGAGGAGGAGTTCTGGTGTGGTGGAGCTGGTGGTGGCAGTAGAGAGGGAATCTTACTTGCAGGATCTGGGCAGAAAAGAGATCTTGTGGTTGCTCATAGAGCACAGCACAGGCCAGGAGAGGAGGAAATTTCTCTCCCTTGATCGTGCAACCTTGGAGGAACTGGGAACTTATAGGTCCCTAAAGTCCCTCTACTTGACAACGGACTCAAAAGTCAAGCAACTGACTGGGAAAATGCCCAAAAAGGGGGGGGAAAATAAGATTATTGAAGGTACTATTTAAGTGAAAAAGTATTTTTCTTCCATCCTTTTGGATGAGGAAGAACAAGGCATACCATCAAAGGAAGACATCAAAGTTAAGGTTTTTACATCTAAAACCTCCAAAAAAAATATGCAGTGGTCTCAGGCCATGGAAGAGCTCAAAAAAGATTTTGAAAATCAAATAAGAGAGGTGGAGGAAAAATTGGGAAGAGAAATGAGAGTGATGCAAGAAAATCATGAACAGCCTTTAAAATAGACCTTTAAAAGTAGACTAACACAAATGGTAAAAGAGATCCAAAAAGCCAATGAGGAAAAGAATGATTTAAAAAGCAGAATTAGCCAAATGGAAAAGGAGGTTCAAAAACTCACTGAAGAAAATAGTTTTTTAAAAATTAGAATGGAGCAAATGGAAGCCAATGACTTTATGAGAAACAAAGAAATTATAAAACAAAACCAAAAGAATGAAAAAGTAGAAAACAATGTGAAATATCTCACTGGAAAAACAACTGACCTGGAAAATAGATCTAGGAGAGATAATTTAAAAATTATTGGTCTACCTGAAAACCATGATCAAAAAAAAAAAGCCTAGACATCATCTTCCAAGAAATTATCAAGGAAAACTGCCCTGATATTCTAGAACCAGAGGGTAAAATAGAAATGGAAAGAATTCACTGATCACCTCCTGAAAGAGATTCCAAAAGGAAAACTCCTAGGAATATTGTTACCAAATTCCAGAGTTTCCAGGTCAAGGAGAAAATATTACAAGCAGCCAGAAAAAAACAATTCAAGTATTATGGAAATACAATCAAGAAAACACAGGATTTAGCAGCTTGCACACTAAGTGATTGAAGGGCTTGGAATATGATATTCCAGAGGTCAAAGGAGATAGGATTAGAACCAAGAATTATCTGCCCAGCAAAACTAAGTATAACACTTCAGGGAAAAAGTAGAATTTCAATGAAATAGAGGACTTCCAAGTATTCTTATTGAAAAGACCAGAGCTGAATAGAAAATTTGACTTTCAAATGCAAGAATCAAAAGAAATAGGAAAAGGTAAATAGGAAAGAAAAGCCTTGAGGAACTCAGTAAAGTTGAACTGCTTACATTCTAACATGGAAAGATGTTCTTTGTTACTCATGATACCTTTTTCAGTTTTAGGGTAGTTAGAGGGAATACAAAAGTCCCAGGATGTAAAAGAAACCCACTAGTTTACATCAATATTTCCATATATATTACCAAAATACCTAACAGGAAGAGATAGAAAGAGAAATTCCATTTAAAGTAACTGCAGACAATATAAAATACTTGGGAGTTTACATGCCAAGACAA
The DNA here is from genome assembly GCA_023548195.1 of Bettongia penicillata ogilbyi. Lineage (NCBI taxonomy): Eukaryota > Metazoa > Chordata > Mammalia > Diprotodontia > Potoroidae > Bettongia > Bettongia penicillata. The sequence goes on along the minus strand of JAJHZJ010000349.1, from coordinate 3,005,321 downwards.
ACCCAGCAACTATATAAATACAGTTGGAAAACAATTTTCACATAAATATAGATCTGAACTACTGGAGAAATATTAATTGTTTATAGGTGGGTTAATCCAATATCATAAAAATGACAGTTATACTGAAATTAATTTACTTGTTCTGTGCCATACTGATCAAACTACCAAAGGATTATTTTATGACACTAGAAAATGACAACAATATTCATCTGGAAGAACAAAATGTCAAGAATATCAAAGGTATCAATGGAAGAAAATGTGAAAGAAGGCAACCTAACTATACCAGATTTCAAACTACAAAGTGATAATTATCAAAACTACCTAAGAGACTAAGTGGTGGCTAAGAGACAGAGTGGTGGATAAGTGGAATAGTTTAGATAAATAATACACAGTAATAAATGATCATAGTAATTAAATACTTGATAAACTCAAAGATCCACACTATGGGGGCAAGAACTTACCATGTGGCAAAAATTTCTGGGAAAACTGAAAAGCAGTTTGGTAGAACCTAGACATAGATCAACATCACACATCATATAGCAAGACAAAGTCAAAATGGATAATAACCTAGACATAAAGGTTGGTACCATAAGTAAATTAGAAAAATTTGCCTGTTAAGATGTATGAATAAAGGAAGAACTTATTGAAATTAAAAAGGTTTTACACAAACAAAACTAATGCTGCCAAAATTAGAAGGAAAGCAAGAAACTGAGCTGTGGGGGAGCATGAGGATGTAATCTAGAGCAAGGTTCTCTGATAAAGGTCTCATTTCTCCAAAACATATGAAAAGGAGCCTAATTTATAGGGAAAAAAAGTATCATTCCCTAGCTGACAAATGATCAAAGGATATGAACAGGCAATTTTCCAAAAAAAAAAAATCATAGTTGCCGATTCTTATATGAAAAATGCTCTAAATCACTTTTGATTAGAGAAATGCAAATTAAAACTACTTTGAGGTAGCATTTCACACATCAGATTGACTAACATGAGAAAAAGAAAATTGATAAATACTAGAGGATTGTGGGAAAATAAGGACACAACCACTCTGTTGGTGGAGCTATGAACTGATCCAAGCATTCTGGAGAATAATTTGTATCTATGCCCAAAAGGTTATGAAATGGTAGACTCTTTGACCAGACTACTAGGTCTGTATCCCAAAGGGAAAAAAGAAAAGGGGAAAAGTGCTTTTTGTACTAAAATAGTTATAGCATCTCTTTTTTGTGGTGGCAAAGAATTGGAAACTGAGGGAATGTCTGTCAATTGGGGAATGACTGAACAAGTTCTGGTATATGATTGTTTTGGAGTACCATTGTCTAATAAGAAATAAAGAGTAGGATGTTTTCAGAAAAGCCTGGGAAGACTTATATGAACTAATGCAATGAGAAGCAAGCAGAACCAAGAGAACATTGTACACAGTAATATCAATTTTGTAATAATAAACTGTGAAAGACCTAGCTACTCTGGTTGAAACAATGATCCAAGGCAATTCCAAAGGTTGTATGATGAAAACTTTTATCCACCTCCAGAGAAAGAATTGATGAACTTTGAGTTTCAATTAAAACACACTTTTTTTTTACTTCCATCATGTTTCTTGCTTTTTCTTGTTTGTTTTTTGTAACATGACTAATGTGGAAATATGTTTTCCATGCCTTCACATGTATACTTAATATCATATTGCTTACCTTCTCAATGGGAGGGGGAGAAGAGGTTGGAGGGAGGGAAAAATTTGTTACTCAGAATTTTAAGAAATGAATGCTAAAAATGCCTAAAATAAAATAATGGATGTGCAAGTACATGTGTATAATAGAAGAAGGAACTATAGAGATTCCTGCACTTACATTTGCAGTAGGGTAGTGGATGCTAAGGAATATCCTCCTAAGTGGAGGGTTGACAAAGGGAAAATAGGAACCAAGGTGGGCCAGCAGACATTCTCTCTGAGTCACTAACCTTACATTTGTCAAGTAGTGAGAATCTGGTAATTGTTTTAGCAAGTCTGTATCAGCAACAATGAGACCCAGGTAATTATTGGTCATTGAGTTCTTAAATTACATTACATATTTGGAGAGAATGAATTAACAAAGTCTATCTCAATAAGATCAAAGGTTCCCACTGGTGATGATAATGATAAGTTACATTTTGGGATTGATTTTAGACACATTAGTAAATTAAAACTGGATTTTAAGATTATTTTTGCATAGTTTATGCCATATTCCCAATAATAGAACTGGATATCTCATAGTCATCTTAAATGCAATATGTCTAAAAGGTAATTAATTATCTAACTTTCCAACACTTTCCTCTTTCTAATTTTCCTATTATGATGGATAGTTCCATCATCCTTCCAGTGAACCAAGCTCAAACCTAGGTATTATTCTCAACCCCTCACTATCTCTCACCTCTTGTTAATCTTATCAAATCTGTTGTCAAATCTTGTTGAGTTCACTTCTGTGACGTCTTCCATATATGCCCCTTTCTGTTCAAGCCTCATCACCTCACAACTGGATTGTTGCAATAGTTTCCTGATTGGTCTCCCTGCCTCAAATTTTTCCCCACTCCAGTCTGTCCTCCACTTAGTTGCCAAATGGATCTTCCTAAAATGCAGATCTGACCATGTCACCACTTTACTCCTGCCCCAATAAACTATAGTGGCACCCTGTCATTTCCAGAATCAAGTATAAAATTATCTGTTTGATGTTCACAAATCCCTTCCTACCTTTCCAGTCTTACCATTTACTGCTTTCCATATACTCTGTTCTTTGTTGACACTGACATTTTTGCTGTTTTTCAAATATCACATTCCATCTCCTGAATCTGGTCGTTTTCAATGACTGTCCCCCTGAACCCCTATTCTTTTTCATCTTCACCTCTTAACATCCCTGGCTTCCTTTACATTCCAGCTAAAATCCCACCTTCTACAAGAAGCCTTTCCTCATCCATCTTAATGGTATCTTGGATTTCTAGGGAAAATATCTTAAAGCTTACATAGGGCTTATATTGAGGGTCTCCCCTGAATGGAATTAACAAGGGTCCTTTAAAGAAAAGAAATGTAACAAGAGATTTCCTACATCCTTTGTTATAAGTCCAGGGAAGACCGAACTCCAACAAAAAAAAAAGGTCACCTAAAAAAAGAGAAAAGGTCAAATCCACCTCTCCTTGTATAGTCCATGGTGTAGATGACTCTTCCTGACTCAGTTGCCAATCCTCCATGGCATAGCCCCCAGACATGGGGACATGAGAAGATCAACCACAGCTGCTGGTTGTGCGTGACCTTTAGAAAGAGGCCAGAATATGAGTCCCACCCCACGAGGCCACAGTCCAAATGCCTAATAGTCCAACAGCTTAAGACTGTTCCCTGATCACCTCTGTTATATACAGAAGCTAAAAGGATGCAAGAACAAGTTATTTTAAGGATAAAAACAAAATGTGACAGAATCCTACAAGAATCAACAAGTATCTATTAAGTGCATTTATTCCATGCCACAGGAAAATAACTGAAGACAATAAAAAGATGTTTTATACCTATATTCACAGAGAATCAAGGAAGGTAAAAGACCACTGAACATGGCAGATGGCATGATGATAAGTGAAAGAAGAAAGAAGGCAGACTTATTTAACATTAATTTTGCTACTATATTCTTTGGCAAATAGAATAAAGGAGAGGACAAAAAAAGAATAAAGGGGAGTTGACATTTAGGATCATCAGAGAGATTTTAAGACAGCAACTAATTTCTCTTGATGAGTTGATGTCACAAAGCTAGAGGATCTACATCACAATATCCTAAATAACCTAGCAGATATGATTGTTGAGCCAGTCAGTTATCTCTGAAAAATAATAGGAAAAAAGAGAGATGCCATAAGGGATAGAAGGGCAAATGGCCTGATTCTGAAACAGTGAAAAACAGAAATAAAGTTAGAGATTTGAAAGTAAGAGAATAGTCTGCTAGTTATGAATTCTAGAACATATTTGGAGTGCACAAATCCAGAGAACTCTCCACCTCAACTAAAATTGGCAAATTGGATCCCTACTGAGTGACTAACTAATGAATTTTGCTTCTCTAAGGTTCCTAGATAAGGCCATGAGAGGCTAAGCTATCTAATGCTATCATTGGTTATGAGTCTCAATAAAGTGTGTTCCCTCCAATATGATTCATTAGTTAATATCTCTCTAAAACCATTTAATTAATTAATATCAACAATCTTTTATAAAATTATATTAACTATGAAAATATACCAAGATTCAAAGTACAACAATCGCCCAAGATGAGAACAAATTCCCCCTTCTAAACATTTTGGTACCTGAGGAAAGCGGACTCAAATTAAAAGAGAGTTACTATAAAGCATTCCCCTATCAACTTCATTTCTGATTGTGGCACAGCTAATAGACAAATTGTTCCCTTGATTAAAGGGCATTATCTTTCCTGGAAGATCAATTCACTGCTGGATTTGGTCAAACAGGTCTCTCCACTCCTTCGTAATCTCCTCACCAGGCTTGTCTATAACTGCTACAGGCTCCAGTTGCAGAGGGTACCTTTAGTGACTACTCCAACGTTAGGTCATAAAATGTTCTAATATTCATTCACTTAACATCAGGAAAAACATATAAAATAAACAGTGGTTCCATGCATTTATGGCCACATGGTAGTCAGGTAGGAAAACAGAGCAGCCAAGGGTAAGCAACTAGTTGTTGTCACTTTTGCTATTGCTATCTCTCCCTCTTCCAGGAGGTTTATGCCATTTCTTAACTCCTTTGACAACAAAGGAGAGAGATTTCACTTGTTCACTTGTTTTAATGCATACACAGTTCTAGCTCAGCAGCCAATTAAAAGGCTTTTTGTCACCAATCAACAGGAGTAAGTTAGAGAATACCTGTGCATTCTTGGCAAGGATGGAAAGGTCCCCTTCATCATGCATGAGGAAGCAGGCTAAAAGCAGGCTCACCAAGACTCCATGTGAATATTGCACATGGCCCAAGAAGTGAAGCTTCATTGACCAGTTTTCTCATTATATATTATTAGAGATGTTTAGCGAATATCTAGAAAAAATTTAGTGATAACAAAGAGTTGTCATGCCTTTACCAATAAAAGGTAATGCAAACTAATCTTATTTCCTATTTATCAGGGTTACTGGATTGCCAGAGCAAGGGGAAGATGTAGATAGAATTTCCTAGACTTTATCAAGAAAGATGTTGGCTAGACAATACCATGGGTAGGTAAGCTCATAACTAGTTAATTGACAAGAATCAAGAGCTATATCGTTAATGGTTCAATGTCATCTTGAAAAGAAGACTCTGATATTACAGTGGTGATTCGTGCTTAATATTGGGCTATTTCAGCATTTATATCAATAACTTAGACTTAGGCTGGTGTGCTTATCAAATTTGCGCATAACACAAGCTAGAAGAAATACCTAAAATACTGTTTTACAGAGTAAGGATTCAGAAAAATTCTTAACAAGCTAAAACATTGAGCCAAATATGAAAAGATAAAATTTAATAAAAATAGATATAAAGTATTAGGTTCAAAAAATCATTTTTACAATAAAGAATGAGGGAGGTATGGCTAGGTATCAGTTAGCCTAAAAAATATCGAGGAGGATAGATTCTAATCTCAATATGAATTGATATTGTGATAAAGTAGCCCCCCAAAAACCTGTGAACCATATTTTTAAAAGGACATTAATAAGCTAGAAAGCAGCCAAATCAGGGCCACAAATTGAAGAGCCCTGGGATCAAGCCACATGAAAATTTTGAAATTTTGAGGGGAAATTATGACCCTTTAGCATGCAGAAAGAATACTTTGGGAGAACATAACAGTTTCCAGCACTTATTTCAAAAGCTGTCATGACACAGTCAAAATTCAAAATGATCTTCACAGTTTAGAGCATTGGACTAAACCTAGTAAGATGAAGTTTAATAGGGATGAATAAAAATTCATGCCTGAATTCAAACTACCTGCTTCACAAGGATAAGAAGGAAGAGGTATAGTTAGAAGACAGTTCATCTGAAGAAAAGAAAAGATGTAGGAGTTTAATGAACTGTAAACCCAATATTAGTTAATAGTGTGATATGATAGCCAAGAAAGTCAATGCAATCCTAAGTGTCATGAAGAGAAAAATGGCATTCAAGCCTTGGGAAATGCCGTTTTGTCTATATCCTGATGTGGTCAGACTACATCTGCAGAACTGTTTTCAATTTCAGGTGTTACATCTTAGGAAGAGCATCTATAAGCTAAGACTTCTTAGAGCAGGGCAAGGAGGTCAATAAAAGACCTCAAGATAATGCCCTGTGAGTATTGATCGAAGGAGCAAGGCCATCAAAGAAAAGATTTAAGGGAGACATAATAACTTTTTTCAAGCATCTGAAAGTCAGTCATATTGAGAGGGATTAGACTTCTGCAGCTGTGTGTGAGGCAAATGACAACCCTGAGAGACAGTTTCTGAATAATTAGTAATCAATTTATTGATTAGATTAGGCAACAGTCAATAAATTGATGGTCGGTGGTTTCTTTCAGTAACCCAAGACCTCAAACCAGACCTTGAAATGCCTTAAATACCTTCTGAAAGGGAATCCCCCGATAAGTGAAAGTCAACCCTAATTGGTAGATATTTAATATGAAGGTGGGCTAAAGATCTTCAGTTCCTCCTGCTAAGAACTTGGCTTGATCTTGAGACTCAACAGTCCCAAGGCATCAGACAAAAGGAAGCCATCTCCATCTGGACCTCTCTCGCTAGCTTTCTCCTTCATGAACTGGGTTGCCCTGAAATCTAATGCAGCAGACCAAGAGCATGAGCATGGGGTTCCTCCTCCAGGTAAAGTCCTCACCAAGACTGGATTGTCTTATATTCTAAACAGAAATTAGGTCTCCCAGTTGGGTGGGGCCCTACCCAACTAAGGAGCATATGCCTTGAGGGCTAGAAGCAAATCTGATTACTGAGTGACCTTTTCAGGAGATGGGTTTTAACAGAAATAAAAGGGAAAAGGGTGAATCACAAATTAATAATTAGTTATTAACTTAGTAGCATAATATTAATTTCTCTCATGGGAGCAACAAGTAGAAATTGAGGAGAGGCAAAAAATTTTCTTAACTAGAGTTACTCCAACACAAAATGGGGTGCTTCAAAAAGTGTAGTGTTTTCCCCTCATTGAATGTTTTCAAGAAAAAACTGAATAACACACTCTTCATCTGTCAATGAACAAACATTTATTAAGTGTCTACTGTGTACCAGGTCCTGTGCTAAGTGCTAGAGACACAGAAAGAGGTAAAAGACAATCCTGCCCTCAAGGAGCTAACAATCTAATAGGGGATACACCACGTAAACAACTAAGTCCAAACAAGCTATGTGAAGGATAAATTGAAAATAATCCACAGTAGAGAAGGAACCAGAATGAAGAGTGTGTGTTATAGAGGGGTATGAAATGACTGAGATGGCTTCCAAGGTCTCTTCCAACTCTGAGATTCTATGATCCTTTGAAGAGTCATATAAGGTAGGAAAATATGAGAGACTATGATCTGCAGCATCGAGTGGTGTGCCCAAATCGGTGACATCACAAATGCACTAAACTTGCAAGCATATAAATGCAGGTCGCTATCATCTGCTCCTGGGAAAAGGAAAACGTTGAAAACAAACATTAGCTGCTAGTTACTGGCTTATTTAGCTAGATGATTCTTCAAATCTCCTTTCTACCTTGCTCCAGTAGACACAGTCTTAACTTCTATCAAACCTTTCCAAACTGAAATTCCCTTGAGTGTTGTAATAAAAGAATACGGAGGTGAGAAAGTATAAGGACTTGGGGGGAGGCTGTTGGCTCAGTTTGTTTTGATATCACTTGTTGAGAAAATGTCCCACATTTGCGCTAGGAGTTCTTTGCTACTTCTATAATTAGGAATAATTACTGAAACCATCTGTGCCTTTGCACAGCTGTCCCTCATGTCTGGAAGGCATTCCCTCTTCACCTCTGCTTCTTGGAATTCTTAACTTCCTTCAGAGCTCAACTCAACTTCCATTTCTTACGTAAGGTCTTTCAGGATATCCTTTTTTCTAGTGAACTCTCTATCACCTTACGTTTATTTATATGCATGCATTTTGTAAATATAAATACATGTGAGTGTGTGTGTGTGTGTGTATACTGTTTCCCACAAAACAAAATAAAAAGTCCTTTAAAGATAGGAATTAATCCATTTTAATCTTTGTTTGCCTGGTGTTTGTGTATTATCTAACACTTACTAGGAACTGAATGTTGATTGATTGTCATATACTAAAGGATGTGATTTTATGAACATGGAGAACTCCCTGTGTAGAAACTCACAAATTCAAATTGCCACCCATCTATGTCATAATAGTCTTAGAAATTTTCATAGGGGGCACACAAAGGTTAGGATATTGCCCAAGATCACACAGCTAATAAGGATTTGAGGTGGGATTTCAACCCCAGGCTTCCTAACCTCAGGTACGACAATCCATTCACTATACCATACTGCCTCTGACATCATAACTATGATAAAATTTACTGAATACATATTACTGCCTCCTGCTACAATAAAGCACAAGATTATATGCTTTTGTGTTGATTTTTCAAAGAACTCAAACTCAATGGATTAGAGAATTGAATTCTTTTCCATCATTTTCAAGTGATTACTTTGTTTCCCAGAATAGCTTGCTTTCTATTTTAATTCTTCTATCCCTTGCAATCATATTTATTACAAAAAATTCTAAGTCTTTTGAAATTTATTCAAACAAAACCTTGAACTTCAATGCTTTGCCCTTTTTAATGCGCATGCTAGGAATATTTTTCAAGAGATTAAAATAAAGTTTCTACCATTCTGATCTCCATTTGAATCAAATATTAATTTAAGCAGGGAAAAACATTCAATTCATTCCTACTTGTAAAAAAAAATTCCATAGCTCATAATCAATGTCATATTTTTCAAAGACCCCAAAGCACTCAAGTATACATTATTACTAATTTCCATGATAGGATGATATGTTAAGAGCAAACATAATAATGTCTTTTATTTATATATGATCTTTCAGAGGTTCAGTGTTTTACAGAGCATGAGCCAGATTTTTCTTAGTATAAATGATTCCACCTAACAGCAAGTTGGGTTACTTTAGAAGCTTTTAATTCTTTCAGACCAGCAAAGGATTATTAAGATGAAGGGTGACAACATTTCTTTAAGTAATAAAAGGTAAACTCATTGAGTATAAATAATATATATGTATATATTATATATGTTACATATACGATATTATATATAATACATATGATATATGTATATAAAATTTATAATGTGTGTTATATGTTGTTCCATATATAACATATAATTATACATTATTTAGAAAAAGGTAGATTTGTACCACCCCCATGCTTTACATATACAGGTACTAATAAATAGTTACTGAATTAAAGTGTTGTACGAAAGTGTCTGCTGATACGTGGAGAAATCAGGGAATAAATTACTGGGCACAGAATATAATGGTGATTAAGAAGAGTTTACTAAACCCGAGCTGACCTACAAGATGCAGAAGGAAGACTATATGTGACTCACCACTCCTTTTTGGCAGTTACAGATTATCAAAGATGATGAATAGGACTGAGACCTGACCAGAAAAAGACCAACTAGTCACTGTGTCATATTTCATATGCACACCAATGGTAGAAAAATGGTAGGAAATACTTAGTAACTTCTACTTTCTGGCATTTGAGAAACTGATCAAAGAGGTAGAGCTTGTTGAGTGGAGGGCAGGGAGAGAACACCAGATCTAGCATCTGGAGAGACTTGTATTCAAAACATGGCTCTGACACTTACCAGTTGTATGGCCTAGACAAATCATTTCAATTCTCTGAGCCTTAACTTTCCCAACCATAAAAATTGGGGCAATAATATTTGTACTATCTCACAGGGCTCTTGCGGCTAAGGTAAGTGTTCTACCACTACCTATTCTATATATCTGGTTCTTTCTCCCTCATCTTTTTATTTTCTGGGACTCCAAACCCTCTCTTTTTTCCTTTTGTTTTCATACTCCCTTGAAATATCTTTGGCCTATCAATTACAACCAGTGGTATCCAAGAGAATTTCATAGTTCCAGAGGTGAAACAGTCATTGGCCAAGATTCTAAAAGACAGCAGTTTTAACACCTTCCATGACTAAAAGAGTTAATGTAATTTTCAAAAGTACATGATTGATTCAGAGAACTTGAATCATGATACCACATATCTGACTCATTTCCACAACCTGTCCAAAAGCCAGAGAGGATCAGGTCTTACTCATCCTATATTACATATGAAGCAGAAGCACCAAAGTTGACTTCCTAAAGTGAAAATAGGCTAAAACCTGAACTGTATCAGGTAAAGACAAAGCTTCAACTCAGCATGGCAACTTCTACCAAAGGAGCTCGTCATTTGATATGTCCACAATTGATAGATGATTAAATGATAATGACAGATGATTTTCCAAAGAGGAAACAGATAGTCAATAATCTCTTGAAAAAAATCCCCAATCTCACTAATCATTAAAGAGATTGAGATATACCCTAACACTTAATAAATTGGAAAAAAATTAAAGCAATGAAACTCAACACTGGCTGAAGTATGGAGAAATGGGAACATTCATTCATTGATGGTTAAATTACAAACATATTCGTTGTTCCTCATCCTTCATTCTCAAAAAGGACCAAAATGATATTGCTATGTTAATATTGTATCATCCGTGGCTGATCAGACCAAAAAGAGCCTAGAATACCCTTCCATAGGTTGGGCACAAAGTAGTCTGTGTGAATAATTGGGGTGAATTCTCTAAATTTGTGCATCTCACATTTCTTTTGAGCTACTTCAGTTCTGTTTTTTCTCATAGAGTACAACATCTTCTTTGATGCAATTAGTATCATTTTGAAAAAATGATCTGGCAGCAAGCAGCAAAAGTGGCAAAAATATTCATATTCTTTGATATAATTATTTTAAAAATATGCCATAAAAGTGTTATTTTTACAAGGTATATGTTCAAACATTTTCATAGAAGCATTATGTATAATTTGGAAAAACTGGTAATAGCCTAACTGTCCAATAATGGGAGAGTAATTGAATTAATTATAGGATGTTAATGTAACAAAATACCATAATTCAATTAACATACAAATAAGGAACAGAGAAAATGGGGGAAAACTATGAAATAATTCAGAAAGAAAATAATGGCAAAGTACAAAGTAATTAAAGCAGAATAAAAAGAAAAGTAAATTCCAATGTAAGAACAAATGAAAAATTAAGATTTAGCTTTAAAGGGAATGCCAAAAAAGCTGTCTTACATTTTATGGGTTGAATTTTATTTATTTAAATGTAAATACTTTCAAAGGAAGTTGAATTGATTGAATTGGTGTTCAATGCTTTTTGTCATAAATCATTTAAAAATTCAATCTTTATAAGAAAATTTAAAGGCACAGAAGGTCATTACTGTTGCATTAGGACATTTGATTTTTTCTAAAATAAAGGATATATCTCAAATCATCTTTCACCCAAAGTTGCTCTTTATTAACTGCCATTCAAATATGACTCTCACAGGGATCTGAAACAGTTAAATAAAAAGAAAATGATTAAAAATATTTCTCATGTAAAAAACATATGTATTTATAGATCTTCTGGTAACTCTCTTCATTAATTCCTTGACCTCAGACTGCCTGGAGAAGGTCAAAATTTCCTGTAAGGTCCCTGAGTGCTGCTTTTTGCATATCCATCTCAAAGTTCACTGGAAAGTATTTAAAACTCAAGCAGTCAGAGAACCCCCAACTGACTACACTGCACAGCTGAGATGACCCCCAAATGCAAGCTAATCTCTCCAAAGTCAATTGTAATTTATGTCCCATTAACTGGTTCAAGAAGCCCATTTTATACAAAAGCCAGAAATTTAGAAGATCTTTACTTGTCTTTTCCCTGTTTAGCCCCATAGAGATGTTTGCCCTCAGAAGTAAAATCAAAGAGCTGTAAACTAAGCTTTCATCAAGTCAGATACACCTGATCCCATTCAATGATTCTAAATTGATTCAGTTGACTTAGCTCCATGGTGAGTCTCAAGACTTCCAAGGCCTCCATATGCACTGAATGTGCTTGGCTTATAGGGTACTCTGAGACCATAGTCTTATGGTCTTATAGAGCATACCCAATTCAGAAAAATGAGAGGCCAACCTGGCCAGAAATTTCAATGGATTTAGGAAAAAATTAGGATCCTAGTTGCCCTGCTTCAATTCTTTAGATGGCTTTAATGCTTAGGAGGTACCTGTACTGTGAGGAGCCTCGGTTATGGTTTGGGGGAGTCACTGGACTCAATCCACCCCTCCTCCAGAAAATCTAAGCTGAACAGCCCACTTGCAAGTACTATGATCTTAACATAAAGTGCTATGAAAATGAAGAAACTACACATCACATACTCTACAAAAATGAATTGTAATAATAACTAATATAGTATATAATGCTCAGAAATTTACATGACTTTTCATACATTCTGGGTGAAGGGAGGAAATGAATTCTGATCTGTGAGGCAATTCCCTCAGACTGCAGATTGACAGTAACTAATCTGAAACCTATAATGTTAGAGAGAGGTAGGTTGGTGCGGTAGAGAGAGACTCCAATCAGGAGTACTTGGGTCTGGTGTTGCCTCTGACACATTCTGGTTTTGCTCCCTCTATGTAAAAAATTTTCTTTTCCAGCGCTAACCTGTCTCCTCACTCCCAGTCTCACATGTCTAACTACCTATTGGACATCTAGAAGTAGATGTCCTGTAGATATCACAAACTGAAAATGTCCCAAACTGAAATCATTAACTTTTCTCCAAAATTCTCCCTCTTTATGCTTTCCCTATTATTGTCCAGTATCTTATCATCTCAGTCATACAGGATGGAATTCTAGGTGTCATTTTCTCTCTCTCACCACCCTACCTCTATGCAAACCATCGCCAAGTCTTATGTTTCTGTAGCCTCATAACCCCTTTCATGTGCACCCCTTTCTCTCCTCTGCACCCACCTGCTGTTTCACCTCAAGTCTAGACTATGGTAATTGCCTTCTAGTGGTTCTCCTTGCCTCGGTTTTCTCCCCACTACAATCCATTCTTCACTTATCTGTCAAATCAATTTCCTAAAGCACAAATCTGACCCTATCATGCTCTCCTATTTAATAAATTCCAGTGACTCCTTATTGCTTCCAGGGTCAAATATAGATTCCTTTGCTTATCTTTTAAAGCCCTTCGTAATCTGTCCCTTCCTACATGTCCAGTCTTCTTATGCCTTACTCCTCTCATGTATGCTTTGATCTGGTGACATCGACCTCTTCATGTGTTATTCCTCACACATCTCATCTCATCTCCAGACTGAGCATTTTTAATGGCTGTCCCCCCACAGATCAAATTCTCTACCTTTTCATTGTCACTTCCTGAATTCTCTGACTTCCTTTCATTCTCACTAAAATCCCGTCTTCTCCAAAAACCTTTCCCTCTGAAACTATCCCCAATTTATCCCATACATAACTTATTTATCCATAGTTGTTTGCATGCTATCTCCCCCATTAGATGGTAAGCTCCTGAGGAGCAAAGGTTTTTTGTTTTGTTCTGCTTTTGCCTTCCTTTGTATAAAGGCCTCTGAAGTCCTTACCAATTCTGAAATTCTATAATGCATTCTGTGAAATTTTAGAATCTGTGAAATGGATAAAATTGAATTATTCTGAACTGAAGACCAGGAATGAATGAGGGACAGTATACAGGAAGATCCCAAATAAAAACAAAAAGAGAAAGAAGGGATTACAGGGAATTACTTAGAGCCTGGATGGTCAAGATGTTCCTCCATGGAAAGGAAGTGGAGAATTTTCACGATCTGTGTTCTCAGATCAGTTCTTCTGTTAATTGACTTCATGGTCTTAGGGAAGAAGCAAAACCTCCATACCTCAGTTTCCTCAATTACATAAAGAGAATAATAATAGGTAGCCTACCTATCCCACAGAGATGCTATAAGGACCAAATGAGACAATATTTGAAAAAGGATAAAGTGATTAGGTAAAAGTGTAGCAGTAGTATAGCTGGGTCAAAGAGCATGCACAGTTTAGTAACTTTTGATGTATAATTGCAAGTTGCTTTCCAGAATGATAGTACCCAGGCATAGGTTCCTCAAAAGCACATGAATGTGTCATTTTCCCCTCAGTCTTTCCAACATTTATAATCTTTTCTTTTTTGTCATGCTGAACATTCTGCTAGGTATAAGGTGGATTCTCAAAATTTGAATTCCTCAAAAGAGCATGATTTAGAGGCTTTTTAATAAGATGATAGATAGCCTAAGTTTTTTCAATTGAAAACTGTCTGTTCATATCCTTAGACCATTTTTCAATTAGCCAATGGCTCTTTTTCTTATAAATAATAACTAATTTTCTTATATGTCTTGGAAATGAGCCATAATCTATCAGAAAAACTCACTGCAAAGATTTTGTTCCACAATTAATTCTTTTCATTTTCATTTTATTAGATTTATTCATATAAAACTTTTTCTAATCTTAGTAATAGAAAGTTATCTATTTTATCCCCTGTTCCTTGGTTGGTCATGAACTTTTCTTCCATCTATATATCTGATGAGTAATTCTTTCATGTTTATCTAATATGTTTATGCTGTGTCTTTTTATATTTAGTTCATATATCATTAAGGAGTTTATCTTTGCATGAAGTATGCAGTGTTGGTCTAAATCTCATTTCATCCATATTACTTTATAATTTTCCCAGCAGTTTTGTTCAAATTCTAAATCCTTGTCCATTAACTGGATCTTTGTGTTTATTGACTACTAGGATGTGAGATACATTTCCTTCTATATGATATGTATTTTATCTGTTCCATTGGTCAAATTCTATTTTTAACCAGTACCAAATTATTTCAATAATTGATTCTTTGTAGTATAGTGCGATATTTGGCACGGCTAGACCATTTTATTCCCATTTATTTTCATTGTTTCTCTTGAGATTGTTGAATTTTTCCCCTCCATATGATTTTTTTGAAGAAATGAAGAAAGAGATTAAAGATGCAGAAAGACTGATATGAACCAATGTGTGATGAACTGAATGAAACTAGAGGAACAATTTATTCTGTAACATCAATATTATTTTAAAAACTAACAATTTGATGACTTTTACAAACCAAAGAATCAAATGATCAGAACCAGGAAATTGATTTATATGATCACAACAAAACTGTAAACGTAAACAATTTTGAATGCTGTAAGAATTCTGATCAATACAAAGACCATTCATGATTCTAGGGGGCTGATGATGAAATATGTGACCCATGACTGGAAGATAATGGATTTTGAGTACAAAGGAAGATATATAATGTATATGCAAATATAGCCATTGAGGGAATTTATTTTGTTTTTCTGTGCATATTTGTTTCAGTAAACTTGTTTTCCTCTTTTTTCCCAATTGAGTAAGGGATGGGAGAGAGAAAAAAAGTTACCTCTTAGTTATTTTTAAAGAGAAATGGAGGGGGCTATAAATGTAAAAGTTTGCATGCACTTCAGATGAATTTACTGTGTTATTAGGTTTATTTTGATCCAAGAGAACTTTCAAAAAATGGGATTTGTAAATGTAAAAAAACAAACACATTAACAAAGCTTTCTAAAAACTGTAAAGGACTGTGACATTTGAGAAGTTATCACTTATCTAGATCTGCTTCTAATTTCAACAAATGTTTATTAAGCATCTTCTATGTACAAGGAATTGTGGTTACATTTTTTTTAAATACCATAATCCGTGCTCTCAAGGAATTCACAGTCTAAGAAGAGGAACACCAGCTTACTGAAACAAATATGGTATAAGGTAGAATGTGATAAAGAGAAAGGAGTAATCCTAACAACGTGTTGTAATAAAACTGGAGGAAGAGAACCCTTTCAACTAGGAGGAATCACAGAAAATTTAATGGAGGAAGAAAACTCTTAACTGAGTCTTGACAGACTCAATTAAACAGTCAATAAGTATTTATCATTTGCAACATTACAACCAGACTGGTAGGCGTCAAAGTCACAAGCACAAAGAAACAGTCCTACCCACAAGAAACTTTCATTCCAATGGAAGAAAAGTTAAAGAGTCTAAGAGTTGGAGATGGAAGAAGAATGTACTCCAAGCATGAGAGTGGAAACCTGTGTGATTAAATGAGTGTTGGAAGACATAGAAAAAGAGGGAGAAACCCTGAGTTCAGTTTGGCTGGAAGGTAGACTTTAAGGGAAATGGTATGAATGAAGGCTGAAGAAGTAAGTTGCAAAGGGATCTAAATGCTTGGTGGAGTTTCTATTTTCTCCTCTAATAGGGAGCCTCTTGAGATTTTTGAGTTAGGAAGTGATATGTTCTAGCCTATATACTAGAAAGATTAATTGAGTGGTTTATATGAAGGATGAGTTGGAGAAAGGAAAGACTAGAGGAAGGGAGAACAGTTAGAAGGTTACTATAATATATCAATCAAGAGGTGATGATCATGGTCCCAAGCTAGAGTAATGGCTTTAGATTTCAAAAGGAAGGAATGGATATGAGAGAGAAGTAGAACTGGTAAAAGATGATAATGTATTAGATTAGATCCTTTATCTTTATCACATTCTACCTTATACCATATTTGTTTCAGTAAACTTGTGTTCCTCTTCTTAGACTGTGATCTGCTTGAGGGCAGGGATTATATTATTTAAAAAATGAAACCACAATTCCTTGTACATAGAAGATGCTTAATAAACATTTGTTGAAATAAGAAGCAGATCTAGACAAGTGATAACTTCTCAAATAAGATAATATATTGTGCTGGTAGGAGAGAGACATGAAGGAAAAAAGTAAAATTTGACTTCTACTGATAGTATAATAGAAAGTGTAATTCATTTGGAGTCAGAGGCACTGGGTTCCACTTACAATCCTGTTTTGTTATTGTGTATTTGACATGGATAAGTCAGTTCCCTTCCTATGGTCCTAAGTTTCCTCATCTTCAAAATGAATGAATTGAATTAGCTGATCTCTGAGGTACCTCCCAACTTTAAATCATATTATACTGAGTCAAAGATGACTGAATGTTGAAACCCGAGTGTGACTGGGAGCAGAGTGGCCATTAACAGAAATAAGAAAGTTAGAAAGAAGACTAGATTTAGGGGCAAACATGAGTTTGATTTTGGATATATTAGGTTTGGATCATTATGTTTTAATTAGCCTGGTATACATAAAATATTTGGAGAATCAGCAACGTTGAGATCTTTTAAGCTTTAGACATTGGGTGCCAATAAAGCTGAATCCCACAAAAATAAATAAACAATTTTACTCAAGGAATAGATACGCTTCATAGTAGCTGCAAAGCACATGGACTACAGAGGAAAATCTTAAATTCAGAGCAAACATATTATCAGATGCATTATTACTTCAATAGAAAATATACAAATCTATCAAAAATGACTTCTAATGGTATAAAGCAATATCCTTGACAATAATCCTAAAAAAATAAAAGGAACATAATTAGGCTTACAAAATTGACTATGATGTTCAAGGTCCAACAGGGGCATGAATAAACTAGAGAAGGTACAAACTTTCCACCTCCTAACAGGAAAAGAAGAAGAAAAAGAAAGAAAAGGAGCAAGGCCAGGACGGAGAGTAAGACTGAGTCACACTACTCCTTCATGAACATCTGGAAGGAAGGATGTCCTGAAGGATTGCTACCAAAAGGAAAGAGCCCAGATGGTCAAAGTAATACAAGGAAACATGCCAGAAAAGAGAGAAAATCAAGAGCAAACATTCCTTATAAAACCTAGCCAAATAGAGGTCTGGTCAAATCCAATCCCATTCTAGTCTCATTTTTATTGCTGTTGCTGTGTGTGTGTGTGCTTGTTGTTTTTCAACTGGATGATACTTCAACCCTTCCCTGCCTTTCTACATTAGAACCTCTATCAATGAAAGGCATCCATATAGAATGCAGGGAAACGAACACTCACTGGTTGGAAAACTCCTTCCCCAATCCAGTCCACAGTATTCAACAAGAACCATGATACTAATTTAATTAATCAACAAGAATTTCTGATGGAAAGTCATCCCTTCAATCCTATGACCCATTTGGAGACTATGACTATTTTGGCAGAAGCTAAGTAGGAGGAGAAGGGGAAGGACTTTTCAAAAAACCAGAAGGTGCCAGTATTATATTGCTAAGGATGTGAGAATGTGGGGAACCTTGCTACACTGGAGGTCATCCAGCTGGAAATAAACACCTGGTAACTGGAAAAGCAGAAAGGAAGAGACTTAGGCTGGTCTTGTACTTCTCCCATTAGATTATAAATTCCTTAAGGCCATGGAGGTAAGAAGGAAGGGAATAAGAAATTATTAAGTACCTACTATGTGCCCCATAGCTTACTAAGCACTTTAAAAATCTTATCTCATTTGATCCTTATAACAACCCTGGGAGGTAGATGCTGTTATTATCCCCATTTTACAATTTATGAAACTGAAGTAGATAAAATGTAAGTGACTTCCCCAGGGTCATAGTTAGTAAGCATCTGAGACAGAATTTTGATCTGACTTCAAATCCAGTTCTCTATCCACTATACCACCTAGCTGTTTTATTCTTTTTATCCCTTTCATCAATTAAAACAGTACCTTTCACATCACCATTCATGAAAGTGAATAATCCACTGAAGTTCAATTCTAATTCCTCAGCTGTGTTCTCAGAATAGAATTCTGACAGGCCCTACCATCAAACTGGAAAAGCATCAAGTGTAAGCTTGACCATGGGCTCTGTCTTTTATCTTAGCTTAGCTAAACTTGGAAAGGATCAGGGCCAGAAAACTTGGACATCAAGGAATACATCTTGTGGAAGATGGCTAACAGGACAACTATTGCCTTAGTCATGGAGAGGTTGAAATCTGTGTTGATCCACCAATGGAATCTTTTTTTTTTGAAGTCCTGAAGGAGAATAAGTCAATACCTTCTACATTATTCCTGATAAATGTTTCCATTGATTCCATTATATTCCATTCCATTATTCCTGATAAATTCCAGTCTCAGTCTAAATATTGGGATACTATTATATACAATTATAGGGATACCTCCAATTAAAGGAATACCATTCTAATACAAGTATCCTTACATGCATAGAATAGTAATAGTAGTAATGTTTTAAGTTTTGCAAAGTTCTTCGCAGTTATCCTCTTTCCAACAAACCTAGAAGGAAGGCATTATTATTATCCTCATATTTTACACATGAGAAAACTGAGGTAGACAGTTAAAAGACTTGTCTAGGGTCACGCAATCAGGATTTGAGGAAAGATTTGAACTCAGGTCTTCCTAATTCCAGGTCCAGACCTCTATCTACTGCACTACATAGCTGCTTCTTAACCACCTCCAATTTAACAAATATGTATTGAGCACGTACGATGTACCAAGTGGAGGGCTAGGCTATGACATCCTTATTCCATAATTCTCTTATGAAAAGTAAATAAGCAAGCACAAGTATGATAGGTTCCTGACAAGTTTTCCATATTCCCCAAATTGGAAGTTAAAAGTTACCAGTACAACATACTAGTTGTTGTATTGTATATTCAGTGAGACCAAAGATTTGGGAGACAGTTTGTTTTCCTGTGATTCATTTTACTAACTTATAAACAATATAATTCAATAAACATTCATTAAGAGTCTAATATGATGAAGGTAACTGGCACTGTGACCTAGGAGAAGGATAGTAGTGTGGTCTGGAAGATCAAGGTTCAAGTTCTGCCCGCAACACATACTAGCTGTGGGTCCATAGACAAGTTGCTTTACTTTTTAGAGCCCCAGGCTCCAAGAGTATAAATTACAGAAGGGTTATTCATAGCAGTTAAATCACAGTTACAAGTCAACTCAATAAACATTTGTTAAGCACCTACTATGTACTAGATAAGATGCTAAACACTAAGGATACAAAGAAAGGCAAAAAACAGTTCCTGTTCTCAAGGAGCTTATAGTCTAATGATTGTTTTTAAATGGATCAAGACCCTTAACTAAGTTCACAATCCTATTCAGTAGAGATTTGCATAATATACCCAACACTGGCCTGGATAACAAAAAACATTCCCCAAAAGGCACTGGTATGAAGGTAGGTCTTACTTGTCAATCACCTGAGTTGCCTTTTAGATGTTTCACTTGGTTTAAAATTCTATCGTAAGGGAAATGTGTTGAACGCACACTGCCATGTAATGAAAGATAAGCAATCTAAATTGAACCAGTCTCAAGCCGTATGTGAAACATACTCTAACAAAGTCAGTTATACAGCTAGCAGTTCTTGGGGGGAGGGGGGAAGGCACTATTGAATTGAGCATATATTCTGCTCTGACATCATCTCTGAGAAAAGCCTACAACAAGTATTAATGATGAAATGTTACTGTGCTGTAAGAAATGATGCGCAAGTTCATTTTGGAGAAACATGGAAAGACTTGCACAAAATAATGATGAGTGCAATGAGTAGAACAGAGAAAATATTGTATACAATAACAGCAATATTACTTGAAGGGTAACTGTGAATAATGATGTTATTTCAAGTATTATAAATACTCAAATCAATCACAAAGGACCTAGGAAGGAAGATGATATCCACCTCTATATATTAGAGATATACATAATATGCTGTTATATTTGTGTGTATGTGTGTGTGACTGTATGGCTATTTGAAATAGTGACCTCTGGTATAGAGGAGAGGGAGGGAAGAAGATAATTCAGAATATATAATGCACCAAAAAATAAAGAAAATTAATAAAGAACATTATCCTTCTATAATAGAGTCAAGAAAATTAAGGGACTAGCAAAAGGTACCATTTACCAGTGACTGGAAGTCACTCCAAGTCTTCTATGCCAAACTTATAAAAATACTTCCCTTGTAAGGATTAGAAAATTCACCAATCAAATATTTAGAGAACATGCCATTCATTACTCCAGGCTCAATATATTTATTGCCGTTGCTTCTGAAACATAATCTTTTTCATCCAATAGAGATTCTAAGTTCATGTCTAAAATTAGGATAATAAAGCAATGTCAGATTTTGTCTTGGCTTTCTGGTGCCATCAGAATATAACCTGACATCAATACACAAGTTACAGAAACATATATACATGATGATACTATCAGCTTACTGTGCCTAGGAGGAATTTAGTAATCCACCTTTAATTAATAGTATCACACATGAGATTAGCTTGCAACATCCCAAACGCTAAATACAATTACCTAGATAGACTGACTTTCCCAGATTTACAAAAAGAATAAAGCTAATCACTAAATGTATGTGCTTATTCCTACATTTGAACCACTGACTTTATTCCTATTAAACTTATAATTTTGCATATAAGTAGAATCCATTACTGAACTAAATAAAGTATATTTTTAGCATTTGAAATTTGTACCGAGAAAGACTCCTAAAGTATTGATCTGGTTTAGGACAGGAGTGGGGAACCTGTGATCTTCACACCACAAGTGGTCTTCTAGGTCCTTGGGTGCAGCCTTTTGACTGTGTCCAAGTTTTATAGAAAAAATCCTTTTTTCTATCAGGGGGCATGTTCTGTGAAGTTTGGATTCAGTCAGCAGTCTGCCTTGAGGACCTAGAGGGCTACATAAAACCTTGAGATCTCAGGTTCCCCATGCCTGGAAGGATGAAATATAAGTTTGATTGGGTTGGGAGAACTCTAAGTAACTTTTAAGATTTGTTCTATATGCATCTTCCAGATTGCCCTTTTAAAATCCCTCCTCCTCTTACTGTATAGTGTCTCCATCCTTGGTTTTATTGATACTTTTCTCTCTCTTTGAGTCCTCATACCTGATGAATTGTGACTTCCCATCCTCCATGTTCCACCTCCCCAAGATGTTCCCCAAGCCTCAGTTCTTGGATCCTCTTCTTTCATCTCTATTCCCTTTTCCCTGGAAATCTCAGAAAACTCTCAGAAGTTCAATTGTTATGATTATGCAGATGCCTACGCAGATCTATATGTCCTGCCCCAGTCTCTCTCATGCACTCCAGTCCCATATCACCAACTTCCTTTGGACATGTCCAGCTATATATCCTTATGGTATTTCAAACTCAATGGCTCAGAAGAGAACTTATTACCTGTACCCTCCCAAAAATGTCTAAGTCACCCTCTGTGCACCTCCATCTTTTGAGGACACCAGAATCCTTTCCCTCATCTAAGCTCACACTGATTTTATATCTCCAGGATATATTGCTTTGCACCTAGTGTTTATAAATATTATGGAATTGGGTTGGATTAAATAACAGATAATGAATCAACCAATGAGCAAGCATTAATTAAACAGCTATTATATTTCAGGAACTGTTAGATAACTGATGAAACTGAGGGTTTTTTTTTTTAACTTTCTAGAAGGTCATCAAAACTATACACCTTCTAATTTCCCCAAACCCATCAATAAATAGGAAATGTTTCTGAAGCAAACTAGGTTCAAATTGGAGAAGACCTGGACATCTTGACAAGGCTAGAGTGAATCTCAGGTTTTAACCAACCCCACCTGGGTTGGGCATATCATTTTACTAAACTTTTCTCTAAATCTTAAGACCAACCTTATCTAGATGTTACTGTTCCTTCTAAGATAGTATAGAATGAGAGGAAATACCTCTTAATCTATTTGTTAGATATCCCAAAAATGTGGTATTCTATAAAATTAACACAAGACTCAAAACACCTCTTATCTTATGATGAATCTGATCGTCTTACTCACCAGTCGGGAAGGCACATGTTGAACAAATGGCCTCAGTTCCATTGGTTTGCTGCATTTGCCTCTCTGTGTGTTTACATAACTGACAAGCAGTGAAGCTACTAATGGGGTACAAAAGCATATCCCTTGATGAATGACACATGTAAACTAAGAAGGTGTTCTGCCTCGCTCAAACCATGTGGCCAAAGGCTTGTAAATAGAAATGAATAGTAGATGAGTGCTTTGTCCTTCACTCTTGCTAGTTAACTATGAGATATTGTCCCAGATGCTTAGCAAGTATTCTCTCAAATTCCCCTTCTGAAGTTCAGGTACATAACTAAAACATGTCTACCTCACTGGGGTGTTGCAAAACTTTATAAACTATCATAACATTTATTGGTTATGTAAATACCATGAAAAAAACCATAGAGCCCTGTGATAGCAAGGTCATCTTCTTAAGAGTTGACCTCAGAATTTGGAAACTTGGAAATTTAGAAACAGAACTGAGGTTGATTCCATTCTATCCCACTATTCCTGAGCCAGATTTCTGGAAAATGCATATGATTAGTAACCAGAAAATAGATTGGCCCAAATCTGTCAGGCTTGATCTATATATCTGGTCCCAGTCTGTCCCATGAGCTCCAGTCCCACATAACTCACTTTCTATTAGACATTTCTAGTTGGATATCCTCCTTGTTGTCATTTAGTTGTGTCCGACTTTTCATGACCCTATTTGGGGACCTTCTTGACAAATGCAGTGGAATGGTTTGCCATTTCCATCTCCAGTTCATTTGGGAGATGAGAAACTGAGGCAAGGAGGGTTAAATGACTTGCCCAGGGTCACACAGCTAGGAAGTGCTGGAGGCTGAATTTGAATTCATGTAATTGAGTCTTCCTGATTCCAAGCCCAGTGCTCTATCCACCACACCACCTAGGAATCTCATATGGATATATTTATGGTGTTTCAAACTCACAATGTGACCAAAATGGAACCTATTATCTCTACCCCCCCACAAAAAAAAATTCTAATCCATTCCTATTTCTTTTGAGGACATCATAATCCTTTCCCTCACTTAGGCTCACACTGACTTTATATCTCCAGGGTCTAATGTATTGCCTACCACTGGATTGTGTTTGTCCTTCGTTGCCAAAGAAGACCACGTCATCAGAGAAATGATGAACTGCCTTGCACTTAACTTTGTTTTGAGTGAGGGAAGGTTGTGCAGGTCACCAACCTTACTTCTCCTCCAAAGCCATCTGAATCCAGTGACCAGATATTCATCAGGATGACTGTAGATAACCCAGGATGCACTGGGAGACATTGGGCCCTTTAGGCCAAGGTCTTTGCAGGCACTTACTTAGGGTGAGGCAACACCCATTCATTGAATAGGGCTGTTTAAGAGGTAACCAGGGCATGACCCTTTTAATGAGGCCAAGAAAAAGAAAGACATCAGGCTGGGTGGGAAACAGCAGCAGTTACCATTGATAATCACTCTAAAGCTAGGAGGGTCCAGAAGAGCTCCTTACCACTGGAAAACAACTGAGAGTACATGCTCCTAGTACTATGAAAATGCTTCAAGAGTATAGGATGTAAATATGTCAGAGAAGGATATGGAAAACAATGAATTATCTTTCACTTAGAATAAAAGACTCAGTACTCTAAGAAATGTGATTTCATTTTGTGAGTTCTCTTTGCTGAAGCAGATTGAAACCTCAATACTGTTTAGCTAGCCATCCTCAAGACCTTTCTTGGCAGAAATAATTCTCACCCAGTGCCAACCAATGACAAGCCTCTCCAAATGTATTTGAGCCTTGAAAGATGGGAATACTGTCAGTCGCCAAGCTTAACTACAAACGTTTTTGAGTATTGTGGCATGTTGTGCTTCTCTGACACTGACTTGAGTAAAGCAGAGACATATCTATGCCACAATGAGGTATCTGGATAGAATTTTAGGGGAAGGAATAGGAACAAAGTAACACAATTTAAATGAAAATTGGTGTAGCAATTTCTTTTATTGAGGGATGGGGGACTGTCAACAAGGTTGCACTTTCACTTGTCTCTATGCTGTATATCAAGTTATTTGATGACCTCTAAAAATACTCCAGTCCCCGGGGGGAGACGCACCTTTCATTTATGTGAAACATCTTAATCAATAAAGGCATTAATTAATTTCAGCAGTTGCTGTGCCTTGTGTTGTTAGAAAGGCAAGATACTAAAACTAGGTTCTATTCAACTTTTTAGTCTGGAGGATAAACTGGGATTATTAAGATAAGCAGAAGGAAAAATCTTAGAACTTTCTAATTCATAATTCCCTTAAATAAAATTAGGAACAGAGAAAGACAGGCTGAGATGCAATCTATAGTTAACAAAGCACGCTTCCTATTTGAAAGGAACTTTAGAACTGTTTTTGTTCATCTTTCCTAGAAAGTGGGTTAGTATTATTTAGAGATTAGGAAAGAGACACACAGAGGTTAAAACTCATAGTGTGTTAGTGACAGTGTCAGGGTTAGAAGGCTGGGTCTCTGACGTGCTGATCA
Source organism: Bettongia penicillata ogilbyi (assembly GCA_023548195.1). NCBI lineage: Eukaryota > Metazoa > Chordata > Mammalia > Diprotodontia > Potoroidae > Bettongia > Bettongia penicillata. Next base: position 2,980,095 of record JAJHZJ010000349.1, on the reverse strand, counting down.
ATTACTTAACCTACCCAGTGAGCATACTCCCAATTGACCCTTTCCAATTGGATGGAAGTACCAGGAAAAAGTATTTCTCTAAGTCTACTTTCTTCATATGTACAACATCTTGAAGAAAGTGATACAGAGAACATGTTATTCAAACTCTTAGATCCCACAGTTCTGTGCAAAGGATCACTACCTCCATCACATGAGAAAAATGCTTCTGACTAAAGAAATCCCAGGAAACAGGAGGGAAACTAGGTTAGAACCTTGTAGAGAACCTTGTAGAATATCAGCTTCTCTAGGAAGACTTCATTCCCCCTTAAGAAGGATAGCTAGTTCAGCAACAGAAAATTTGCCTATAGCTGACTTCCTGCTGGATGGTTTGGCAAGGTCCTACCTGGATGTTTGCTGGGAGCAATGCAGGTGCCTTTCCAATGAAATAAGCCCCGTCCTATAATAAACTCAGTTTAAACAGCTAAGTAGTTAAAGTGAATCTAAGTCTGCCCAGTGCCCAAAAGGTCAATTTTCACAGAGCATTAGACAATTCAGATTAGATTACTAGTATTTAAGGCTCTTAAAAACCAAAATAGCAATCAATTAGAATAAAAAAAACCTATTGCTGCTGGCTCAGGGATCAGGCACGGCAATACAATTCTTCAGAAAAAAATTGGTGCAGTTGACTGTGAAATTATGAATTTGTTGACAAGTAGAAAATCATACCATTCCTAAAATTTATGGAGAACTTTATATCTGGTTCATATTCTGATACAGAAAACTAAAATTCATGGCATTTTTGAAAAAAAACTAATATTTAATGAAGAGTGAGTGATCGTAGGGGACTTAAATTGTTTTGTTATACAAATTTTGTTGCCCTATAATTGAATTTATTATAAGAGAATTTTATCTATGGCAGTAAAAGAGAAAATAAGTCAGTCCATATTTAAAGCTTTTCATGCAATTACCAGAAATATTACATTACTTCTGGAAAGAGTATGAGTAAAAGAAAATTATATTTGATTTTCAAACTTGCACACTGAAATTATTCTTAAGAGAGTTTACTGTTAATCAGGGAGATCCCAACCTATTTATCAGGGCAGGAAAGTGTTCAGTCACTGAAGGTCGTCTTCATTTGGAAAAGATAACAGGTTCCCCTGAAAAAGCAAGCCCGATAGTACTTTGATGTGAATATTAATGTAAATTTGCACTGAAATG
>JAJHZJ010000349.1:2965610-2968471 GCA_023548195.1 Bettongia penicillata ogilbyi | reverse complement strand
CTTGAATGGCAGACTTCTGAGTTTTAGCTGCTCTGTTCTGACCCCATGTTTTGTTTACAAAGCAATCACTGCTAAAAAGGTTTACTTTTTATGAATCTACACTAATTAAAATATTTGTATATTTTCCTTAGCTTTGGAAGCACAGTTTATGGCTGCAATTTTATTTAAATAAAATTATAAGGTATTCCTGCTTAAACATGTTATTTTGTATTATTTAGCTGGCTGCAATGCAGAAAGTACAGCTGTGCTGGAAAATTGGTTAATAACCAGTTTTCATCCAATGAGAACGCAGAACACATTTATGAGAATTAGATTTTAAAGTCTATCATCTTCAATTCCCATAGTTAATTTTCTAATAAATGTATACTACTCATCTTAGGTAACATCCTTACTAATAGACTAAACTCTGTACTTAGATTTGCCATTATGTGCTGGAATAATTTAGCTAGTATTAGATGAGTAATTCTGTTTGATGTAATATGAGAGTCTATCTGGTATCTTGCAATTTAGTGCCCTTAGGTGTTAAATTTGCTGTTAGGATCTGAGTACTTTAAAAAAAATCAGGTATTGTTAAACAATTGATTTTGTGGTTAAAATTTTGAAAGAAATCTTATAAATAAATGCATCCCTTGGAGCTAATAATTATTAATTTTATAATTACTGTATTCATTTATTGTTCTAGGATCATTACAAATTTGGGGGGGCAGTAAACAAATTTTTCAAGCAGTAGAGTCAGCATGACAAAAAATAATTTGTTTTTATTTTAGATTCAGATTTCATTACTGCACTCAAACTACTACAACTGGGCTTTGAGTTATTATACAATCCAAACTGTTTCAATCAGAAACTCTAAGACTCAGTGTGCAATGATTATTATTAATAATTAGCTCCTTGGTTTCTTGATAGAAAAAGGCTATCAACAAGCATTTGTTTAACCACAACAAAAAGTATAATTAGCTTATCCCACTTAGTAAATCTTGTATGCATGCCAACTCATACCAAACTGCTACTTTTACAAAAAATTGCAATAATACAGTTCATTTTTCCAGTCCTTTTTGCACAAAATTTATTTACAATGTCTACATAAATGCTCCAAGATGGGACTATGGAAAAATACACACATGACTGATGCTTTGCTCAGAAATAAAGTCAACATATTAAAAATAAATCTTCAGTTCATGTTTTTGAGCTGCATAAAACAGGAAGTGATGTATAAGGTGGTGGTTGTTGCATGGGGACAATGATGCTCTGATGTGACAATGAGGCTTCAAAACACACTGCCTTTTGGTTTCCATGCCTCCTCCTACCAGTCTCCTTAAGACACTGCCTGGAACAGCTGATTAATCATTGTTGATGACTGCAGTTTTTCCCATCCTTCCCGATTTACATCTGTTCAGGCCAATTCAAATATGGTGAGTAAATGAATTAGACATGCAAATTCAAGCCCCAGGCTAGAGAGAGGGAGAGAGAGAGGGAGGGAGGGAGGGAGAGAGGGAGAGGGAGAGAGAGAGAGAGAGAGAGAGAGAGAGAGAGAGAGAGAGAGAGAGAGAGAGAGAGAGAGAGAGAGAGAGAGAGAGAGAGAGAGAGAGAGCACGCGAATGGCTGAAATCCTAGGCTGGAAGAAAGATTCTTCTGCCTGATATAGTTATTTTAATGCTCTAAAAATCCTGCAAATAAGACCTTTCTGTCATTTGCAGGATAACTGTAAGGCTTTTAATGTAAGGAGGCTTCTGGAGGAAGTGAAGAGCTATGGAAACAACACACATAGTGTGGAAAAATTTCACATTTTTTTTAAAAAATCTATAAGAAACAACGTAATATGGATAACAGTATAATAGCATTTACAATATTTCACTCTTTGTTCTCTTAATGTCTTATATAGTTATTTAGCATGTCCCCAAAGTTGACTTCGGTTGGTGTTTCCTGCTTTTTTAAGGGTCCCTATGAAGAATTAGGGATGCTCCTTGGTCCACAGTAGATGCCAAGAATGGAACTCCACAGTCAATGCAGAAAAACGATATTTGAAATCTGTCACGGTTGCAGACAATGCATATTCCCTTAAGCTACTGAGCATGAATGTCCATGACTTGTCCACTCATTGTTGGGTCTCCTGTATTAAGCACTGTGGGGCTTGATGCTGACACTGGCATTCCAGGGTGGGATGGTCCTCCATGCATCATCACTGTTGGGTGGTGAGGGTGTCCAGGAATGTAGGTATGCATGGGGGGCCCATGACGCAGCTGAGCAGGATGTGGGGGCATCTGGGGTTGGGTATAACTTGGCTGTCCCATACTCACACCCATTGGACCACCCCGAGCTACATACTCCCCTGGCATACTTTGCAGCCCTGTGGAAATAAAAAGAAAAGAAGAAAGAAAGAAACCAACAAAAAAATCTTGTGAAAAATCAACTTTAGATTTGTGAATACAACACTACCACAGCACTAAATGTCAATAGAAAAGCATGGTTTTAAAATGGTAAGGTTTTCCTTTTTAAGAAAAATGTCACAAGAGAAAAAAAACCAACATAAACTTTTGCTTTTGCTACTTTTATATAATGTTGCTTCTATTATCATTACTAATAGCACAGTATCTTGTGATGGCAGATTGACCTGATGAGTTTTTGTTTACTTAGAAAACACTCTTATTTAACATCCAGTGAGAAGAGGCACTTTTAGTCATTCAAACATTCTATACGATGAATACATTACATTGTTCAGTAAGCAATTCACATGGAGCTGAAATGGATAGGATTATTAAGTGTAATTGTTACATTAAACTGTATTTTTAACACATAAAAATCAATGAGAGTTATCAATTAATTCCTTCTTTGTGATTACTTAGGTCTGAAGAAAAAAATAC
>JAJHZJ010000349.1:2845610-2963110 GCA_023548195.1 Bettongia penicillata ogilbyi | reverse complement strand
GGACTAAACATGTTTGGGGCCAAAGTGATACTTAACATACTTTCAGAGACTGCTCTATTGAGATGAGAGAGAGAGCACATTTAAAGAAAGTGTACAACCAATACCAACTTTAGTAAACGTGTTCTTTGTTCATCTTACTGCTTTCTCATAATAAAAACAAACCCTAGAATGAAGATGGTTCCTAGATGTTTAGCTCTAGAAGCCAAGATCTCATTAGCAGTATTGGTATTTTAAGCTTCTGATATAAATAGCTTGAGAAAAACAACAAAACAAAACAAAAACCACACACAGACACACCTTAAACCCCAGAGAATGGACATGAATAAGGCTAGAGAACCCAGAACCTTGTATTTGTACCACTACCTGAATTCTACATTTTAACCGCACATTAAAAGCTGGCTTCAGAAGTAAACTGCCTTGGGTTATTAAAGCACATGAAGCTCTACCTCATTGAATGTCTTTGAACTTTACTGAGTCCCACAAGCGATCCTGACCCCTTTGCCCTTTTGACAGGTAATAAAGTTTACAGCAATTCCACACCAAGCCATGCACCAGGGAGTGGTCATAGTAGCAGAAAGAGCTGGGAAGGAAAACTCAAAAAAAAAATAACATTAATATATCGAATGTGTACAAAGAATCCTGTAACTGAGCATATAATTTAATCGTTACTTTTATCTATTTGCTTTTTTTCCTCCAAATATTTTAATGATGTTAAATTGATTAGTGTTGTTATGAAACGAGACTGGTTTAATTTTAATTGTCAATCACTCCCAGCACTCATTCCCAGTTTATTTACCAGGTAATGGACCTCCCGGTGAATGGCTTGAGGATGGCTTTCGCTTGCGTGACTTGAATACAGTTACTATGGGGGACTTGCCTGCTCGATTGGACTGGTCTATCATGGGCTGAACTATTCTTCTTCTAGCATTAATAAACCTGTAACAAAAGAGTAAAGTGAATCATTATTGCATGTTTTTGTCGCTTTGTTTTGTATTTAAAGGAGAAAGAAAATAACCCAGCTATGGTCAAGGCTAGGATCTGGTTCCCTTCTCTAGTCTATGTGCAGTTTCAAATGCTGCAAAACCTATAACCCCTGGTGACCTTTGAGCACACAGGCTTGGGGTTTCTGAGTTGATTTATGTTTGCCTGCTTTTACCACAGTTGGACACTTCCATTTCATCTTTTCATGGGGGAATTAGCAGAGTTTTCAGGAAACAATGCTAGCCACCACTCTTTTCAATTCAGAGGGGGAAAAATTGGTCTAGATAGGGAGATGTTCATAAGGGCATCTGTTACCTCTCCTAATTAGTGACATTTCTATCTTATGTTCTCTGGCCTCCTTTTACAATTTTTATCAAAACCTTCCCTACCTCTTGCAAACCTAATTCTATTTTAATGCCCACTATTAAGATAATGAACTGAGATGGCAGAACACCATCAAATGAGAGAATGTCTGGAGTTTTATCACCACTAACTCACACTGCTGGGGACTTCAGAGAAATGCATTCCTTGAAGAGATTTCTTGGGTTTTTTTTTTTTTTTTTTTTTTTGCTCTTTATGCAAAGTCTGAGGTCAAGGCGAGGTCACAGCTATACAGTAATTGAACTTATAATCCTGCTTTCTCTTGCCAGTGCAGAAAATGTATAACAAACATCTTGTTAGAACATAATTATTGTACTAGCAGAAAAAAATGGCCAGTTATTTCAAAATAAAAAGTGGTTAAAATTTGCTCACCAAGGTCATAGTAGTGGCATGTTAACTCTTAAGGTACTTTTGGAGTGCTAACTAAATGTAATAAAAATTAAAAACTGAATTCAAGGAATGAACAAGATTCATGGATTCTGAAACAGTAAATGCTTTCAATTCTCAACACAATTTTGAATACGTAAAAAATAAGCAACACATAAAAATATACAAGGAAAAGTTTAATAATGCACTATTAATAATTAAAGCTGCTACCATAGTCCACTATGAATTCTAGTCTGTAATTCTGTTATTCATAATCTGTCCACCTCACAAAGGAAAATGGTACCTAAATAAAGAGTCATTACATTGGATGAACATATGTTTCTTAAAGTAGAAATTCATACTCCATGATACCTATAATTTCCAAGTATCCTGGATCTTTTTTCCTTTATTTCCTGAAAAGTAATTAAAATAAAAATGAAAATTAAATCTAACTAAAACATAATGATTTCGTGGGACCAACTACTTGACCAGCAATATATATATTGCATCAATTCTTATAAATATTGCCCCTAAACTGCTAATAAAAATATTTAAAACATAGATCTACAACAAATTGTGTCAGAAATCAGTTTGTCATTATCTTGTATAAACCATGAAAATTGGAATCATGTGAGCAGAAGGTTAGATTAATTCTCCATTCTCATTATAAGCACAGGTGTAGCACAAACACCATGTGAAATAACTAATTAAAATGGGGGGAAAAATTTGCTTTTTCATTAGCTACCTTAGGTGCATGACCAATTAGAAAATTATTTAATATTAATACTCTGAATACAGCAAAAGCAATTTTCATAGTCACTAACAAAAGTAATACAGTTAGGAAATAACCTCTCTGTGGCATTGTGGCATTGTATATAAGCTCCTAGAGGGCAGGAATCTTGTCTGTACAATTTATTTAATACATTATGTGGTCCACAATTATCCATAGCAAATGTTTAATAAATGTAATTTGTAGTGATGATTTATATCCCACCTATCTTTACTATGCTTATAGCACAGATCAACTGGTTTTCCTCTAATTATTCCTAGAAATGTTCCTATGTGTGAGGTAGGAAACATTTATGAATACATCCATTTCGTAGTGGTAGTCTAATGATTCATAATAAAGATGTGTATATGATAAAGTTGAGACTACCCATCAACAGGATAAATTACCTGAATTTTTCTTCCAATTTCTTCATTCACACATTTTTCTCCTTTTGAATCAACTGAATATTGATGTAAATGGTTTGAACTACTTGGGATTGCCTCATCCTTATCACCATGGTGGCCTCCTTAGTTTTCTATCAAACTGATATAACCAGCCTCAAATCTCATTTTCCCACTGTCTTCCCCATTAATGGTAGTTGCATTCAATTTTCAATTAATTTAACTTCAATTTAATACAAGTTCCAAACTCATATGATTCACACTCTGCCATATTTGAAATGTACACACATAGATACATACATATGCTCACATGATCATTTTAGCAAAGAAAGCAATGCCTTGGATATAGTTGTTTTTCGAGCAACTTAATTTAGAAACGTTTCACTTAAAAATCGGAAAATTCTTTCAAATGTCTTTAATGTAATACAATATTGACAAATACAAATAATTATAATATTCTATATGAATAAATCATTACTTGATCAATTGCCTGGTTTCTTTAAAAAAAAATATAAGGCCAATAATTAAACAAATAAATAGAGGAAACAGATTTGTTTCAGATGTGAATCCATTAAATAAAACCACAGTATTCCTAGATCCATTTCACAACCATCATCAGAATTAACCTACTTAATGCATAGTTTCTTAAACATTCTGAGAGGTCCTGTTTGTACTCAAGTACTGCTATAACACTGCCATGGGTTTAGAAGGCTTCAGGGTGAATTCATATACAAAAACATTTTCCTTCTGGGCAAAGTAATAAAATGACATTCTTGCTCCTCCCACTTGAAGTCAAACTGAGGTCAGCTCCCCATCCCTGTATCTGTTTAAATAAACTGGTCCAGCTGTTTGTTTCCAAAATGCCCTTTAACCTTCTGTCTCATCCTCCCTGCCTTTGTAACAAAATGCTTTCCTCTGCATTGGGGTAGACTCTAAGCTACCACAAATTTTCTGAAAATGAATTAGAAACTTCCTCAAAGTTTTCTATGAGCCTAATTAATGTTAGTTTATAAACACCAACAAATTAGTATGCCTCCATGTTGTCCCTGGGGGGGGGGGGGCAGGGAGAAATTCAACAGAACATCTTTTAAAACCTATATAGATATGTGTGTGCGTATAAAATCTTCAGACTGCCCAAATATGTTTATACACATTAAGACGCATACATATGAAGACATTTTTTCCTATGAACCCAATAGTAAGCTCTGCTTATTGATGGAAGAAAATATAGGACTATGAAGTGACCCCCACTATTGATTGTACAATAAAGTAACAGTCGGAACAAAGGTATCATTGATTAATTTAAAGCCACATATACATAAAAATGTTAGCCACTCTGAGCCTGAATTTCCCATAGCACCTTTTTCTTCTTGAAGTTCCACATAAAGAAAAAAAACCCATGAAAATTTATATCATAGTTTTCATAGTTGATGCTCATAATCTAATCTCAATTTACTCCACTTCCTAAAATCCAGAACTAGTTCGTTGTGCTTAAAGAGGCTGCCATGTTTATAAAGTGGCTATGGACATGTACTTTTTTTCTTCAAGTTCACAGTGGATAGTGACATAGTGAGTAGCCAGAACCAAATCAAATGCTCTAAAAGCAGGTTTCTTTGGCAAACTCATTGTTTGCAAACCAGTTATTCTCCTATTGAATAATCTGAATATCGAGATGGGCTTTCTAAAAAACAAAAATACACCCAAAATTTATTTTCACTTAAAAAAAAAATCTAACTTACTTTGTGAAATTGGAACAAATAATATGAAAGAATCAGGGTCCCTAAACAGCAGAAAAATTGAAATAGAGAAGATTTTGTTTGTTTCCCTCTAGTCTATCATGGTTCAGTTTCCATTCTGCACAAGACCAAACAAAACACATAAAGAACACACCCAGTTTGTGTTTACAAATTCATTCCATGTCAAATCAGGCTGAGATGTGCTCCTCTTTACTTAGTTATCATTTAACAAAATTGTGTGTGGGTGCATGTGTATTCTGTGTTCAGTAGACATACAAAATACTTAAAAGAGTGTATTTTGCTCAATAGATAAATTGCTAGAGTTGGAGTCAAGAGGCACTGGATTCAGATCTTGCCTCTGACATGTCCCAGCTGGATGACCATGAATAAATCAATTTATATCTCTGAACCTCAGTTTTCTGATCTGTTAAATTGTGAATAATACCTTATTTTGTTATAGGGCTCAAATAACAGAAGGTACATGAAGCACTCTTAAGAGTACTACATGAGTATCAGTTGTTATAAAGCTGAAAAAATTCCACAGTCCTTGCTTTCAAGGAATTCGAAGGTTGTAAATTGGATAAGATCTCAAAGATCTCAAATTTAATACCTTCTGAAGAAAAAAAAATTTAGATAGACAAGGAGAAGATATTGGTAAAATACACCTCTTACTTGGCACATTAAAGGGGAAAGAATTGGACTTTAAACAGCAGAAAATTGTAGGTAAGAGAGGTATAGTGGCCTCACAGCTGGCCTCAGATCAATCAGTAAGCATTTATTAATACCATGCATCAGGCAATGTAATAGGCAATAAAGATAAAAACACAATAGAGATTTCTTTTGGTCCCTGCCTCCAAGGAGTTTATAACCTAACTGAGGAAGATAATACATATGTATATAACACACATCCATACACAGTACACAGGCATTCAATCGTAACATACATACATGTATACACACGATAAAAAGTAGTTTGGAGGGCTAGACACTAGCATCTGTGGGAAATAGGAATTTAGACGATGCTACTTGAGCTATTTCTTGAAGTACTGTTGGGATTCTAAGAAGTAGAGGGGAAGAGGAATGGGGACAATCAATACAAAGGCATGGAAAAGGGACATGGAATATCATGGAAAAGAAACAACCAGAAGACCTGGCAAGACAGTGGATATCTGAAATCCGGGCAACCTGGGAGGTTGAGGTGGTGGATTGCTTAAGTCTGGGAGTTTTGAGCTTCAATGGAGCTAAAGCTAATCAAGTGTTCACACTAAATCTGGCACTAGTATGGTAGGCTCCTGGAGCAGGGAGTCATTAAGCTGCCTAAGGAGGGATAAACTGGTCCAGGTCAGAAAGAAAGCAGGTCAAAACTTCCAATGTAGCTGTTGCTACATTGCTGTTGCATTTCCAGTCTGAGCAAGATAGGGAGGGAAGGAAGGAAGGAAGGAAGGAAGGAAGGAAGGAAGGAAGGAAGGAAGGAAGGAAGGAAGCAACAATAAGGCCAATTTTGCTATATTAGAGTATGTGTGAAAAAGAATAATGTTTGAATAATTAATCAGTAATTATTAAGCACCTACTATGTTCCAGGCATCATATTAGATGCTTCAGATAACAGACATAAAGAATGAAATGATCCCTACACACAATATATTTATATTCTAAACAGAAAATAAGGGTAGATTGGGACCCGGATTGCAGTGCCAAACAGGGCTTTATACAGGGCTTCCAAAAGCTATTAAAGCTTAAAACTGTACTTAAGACTTTGGGGACATCTTGTATTTGATTTTTGAAGTAATAGAGAGCCACTCGAGTTACTGCTTTAATTTTTTTCCCCAGTGCTCATTCAATACTTCTTTCAAAAAAAATTTTCTGTCTGATCATATGCATAATTTTCTAATCAAGACCTAGGGAAGTAAATGAATTTGACCTTTGGTTTCCAGTTCATACTCCCCATTTTGTTGCACTCATATCCACTGCTTGGATACCTAACTTGTTTCTTCTAAGATGAAGCAGGGATCAGGGTCTTGTTTTCAATTACTAAGCAATTAAGAGAACAACATCAGACCTTGGTTACACAGCCAACACAGGTACATTTTCCTGGTTTTATGTTCCATGATAGGTGACTTGTTTCACAAGGACTTTTTTTGCACCTCTTCTTATGACCCTTTGAGGTCCTTCTGGCTCTGTCTGATGATAAGAGAATCACACTTTCAAAAATTGTGTTTTTATACTTCTCAAATAAATTCTGTTTTATTAGGTTGTAGGTAGAGCTTTGTTTTGTTATCATGGTCACCAATAGGCTAAGTTGACTTCTTAATATACTTCCTCCAAACTTTATTTTTTTGTTTTTAAAGATACATTTTTATTAAGTGTATCTTATCTTACCAATTCAACCTTCTCTAGGAAAAAAAAATTCCCAACATTCCCAGTCTCCAGAGGATTCCTCCCTCCTCAGAGGATTTCATGCACTCTTTGTTAATTTTACATAAATATGAAAGAGAAAGAGAGAGGGGGCAGGGGAGAGGAAGGGAGGGAGAGACAGAGACAGAGAGACGAAGTGGGATGTTGGTGGGAAAAGAGTTCCATCAGTGTTAGTGCTATTAATTCTTGAAAACCTCAACATTTCAATCATTTTGAAACACATCCTCTCAAATGCCTGCTCATTTGGGGCTTATGAAATCTAAGAAAACACAATCTTTCCATGACTTGGTAGGAAATGTCATGACTAGAAATGTGTTTGGTGTACACCATGTTGCTCCCCAGAAAGTATCATTTGTGGCTAATTGTGTTTATGACTACAGTTACACACATTTATATACATTAGTAAAGGGTCCCTCCACCCATTCTTTAATAAGAATGAAAATAACTAACGACAAAATTAAGGCCAGGAAAATGATACATAAATATCAAAATAATATTTCAGAAAGTAATTATATATATATATGTGTATTTATATACATATATGCTTCAGGCAATACTAAAACAAATACAAATATTACACTCTTTAGGGAGTTTTCATTCTTACAAAACACAAATATTCTCTTCCCCTAAAACAAGAAATAAGCCTCAAAAACTTCTGCTGGAGTTATTAAAAACACCCTTTTTATTTTAAAGTTAGTTATTAAACTTAATGACCCATAACTGACAGTCATTGGCGTCCAAGTTTTCTGTACTCCCTTTCTTTTTGAAATAGAGCTTCAAGACACTCAAGAAAGTTGACTCGATCTCAAGTCAAACCTTATGAAATCATGTTTTTGGCAACATTTCTAGCTTCCTAACATCCTACAAACTACAGACAGTTCCAAGACTGTAATACATCACTGACAATGCTGGAGGGAGATTTGGGGGGAGAGAAAAGATACCAGTGGACGGGGGTGGAGCACAACAAAAGGAAGTCAGCAGGGAGGAAAAGGGGGAAAGAAGATATGCTCTACTACCCGCTCACTTCAGAAACACAATATTAGAATGTACTCAGATTACCACAAGCCCATCAATCAGAGATATCAGAAGATTTCCCTTCAAGTTCAGTTTTACTTCTCTGGCATTAAAGGAATAAAGTATTTATCAAATTATCATAGAAGAGTTTGGAGTTATGTCAGACAATGAAGAAAACTGGCTATATATGAGACATTCAGTAAGACAGCTGGTAACTACTGACACATTTGATGCAGCCTTTTTTTAAATACCTATACTGCTCTGAATTTTGGATGTCAAAACCTTAAGTCTTTGACTATATTATTATATGTATGTTACGCATTCCCTAAAGCTTTACTTGAAAGCAAGGTTTTAAAACGTTGTTTTGCTCTTAAAATCAAAGCCTATTCATTATTTTCTTCTACATAGGAAATCAGTCTAGCTCTTTATTTTTTGAATAATAGGGTCCCACTTTAACAATGTTTCTCTGCTCTCTCGTCACCCCTACTCAGAATCAGAAGCACTGATAGGAAGTGTATGTAATAAAATTATTTACAATTATGGAATATATTTTATCTTAAAAGCATATTCAAGTAATAGTTTAAATTTAGCAAAAATAATTATATATAGGTTCCATATTAGAAATATATCACTATGTAAAACGTGACACTGAAGATTCTTTAGCATAATGTATTAATAGTTTGGATGCTGTTAACAAGGTTAATAAAATACCAAATTCTGTTCTTGAAGAAATATTCTAATAAAATAATAGATCCAAGGTTTCGTCCTTAGTTCTCTGCTAGTGACTCTCTACACTGTCTCCTTTAGCAACCTCATTTACTTCCATGACTTCAATTACCATCTCTCTGTGTGTGAGCTCTAAGTCTGTATCACCAAGCCCTCTAATTGCCTAACAAAATCTTTACCTGAGTCTCATGGGACCCTCAAACTCAACATGTCCAAAATTGAGGTTATTCCTTTCCCTCCTAAACCTATCCTTCTTAAAACATCACTATTTCTATCAGTGGCACCACCACTCACCCTGTATCTCAGTGTCAAATCCAGTACACCTTTGACCCTTCCTTTTCCCTCACTTTCGTATTCATTTACCGAGTCGTCTTAATTCTACCTCTAGAATGTCTTTTATATTCATCCCCACATTCATGTCTATTTCTACCTTCACCACTCTCATCAGTGAACTCATTACTCATTACCATCCTCATTACCAGAGGAGTAGCCTCCTGAAGGGCTTCCCATCTCCACTCTTTTTGCCCTCTAAATCCATTCTTCATATTGTTGCTGGAGGAATCTACATTATCCATGGCTATCTCCGTGTCTCTGCTCCATTCACACTCTTCAATGGCTCTTTACTGTACAAAGAATGACTACTGAAGTCCCTCTCTTTGGTCTTCAATGTCCTTCATAGCTCAGTGGTACTCTCTCTTACTATCCTACATATGCTACATACTCCAGACATTTTCATGAGTATGGCCAGTGTTTTGCCTCTTCTGCCTCTTGCAGTCTTCTTTCCTCTTCTTCACTTTCTGGATTCTTCTCTACCTTCAAAGGCCGTTTAAACGTGAGACTTGGGGTCAGAAAAGCAAAGTTTGAATCCTGCCTCAAGCTTCTACTGGCTACTTGTTGCTGCTGTTGAGTTGTGTCAGTCAAGTCCAACTCTTTGTGACCCCATCTGGGGTTTTCTTGGCAAAGATACTGGCGTGCTTTGTTATTTTCTTCTCGATATCATTTTATAGATGAGGAAACTGAGGCAAACAGAGTTAAGTGACTTGCTCAGGGTCAAACAGCTATTAAATGTCTGAGGTCAGATTAGGTCTTTCTGATTCCAGGCCTGGCACTCTATCCACTGCACCACCTTGCTGCCCCCACATTATTGGCTACATGACCCTCCAAATCACCTAATCTTCTCAGGCCTCAGTTTCCTGACCTGAAAAATGAAGTTGAATTCAATGGCCTCCAAGGTGCCTTGCAGATCTAAATCTATGATCTTATGATCTTATAAATCTTATAAAATTCTCCAAGAATTTTACAGCTCTAGAGCTGGAGAGGGAAATTGAGGTCCAAAGAGCCTAAGTGACTCATTCAAGGCTATATAAATAATGTCAGAGAGGGATTTTGAACTCATTTCCTTTAACTTCCAAGCCAGTATTCCTTCCACTGCACCACACTGCCTTTTGGTCTTCCCTGGTCTCCCATATTTATAAGGACCTTCCCTCTTGGTTATGAATTTCTATAAACATAACAGCAACAACAATAATAATCACTGGCATTTACACAGCTCTAAGTTTTATGAAACACTGTATAATAACTGAGATTGATTCTGCTGCTTAATGTACAATCTCATTTGATCCTTACAGTTACCTTGTAAGGTACGAGAGGCGTTACTATTCCCATTTCACAGAGCAGAAAAATCAAGGTTCAGAGAAGTAATTGACCAGCCCATGGTGACATCATGAGTAATGTCAGAGTCAAGATTTCACTCCTGGTTTTCCTGACTACAAGTCAAGCACTTTCCAGTATACCTGTTGCCGTTCTCATTGGTATATCATGTATCTTTATATATTTTAATTCTCTACCTACAGGCTTTATCTCCTTATTTGACTCTAAGCTCCATGAAGGTAGGCATCACATCTACCTAAACTTTTAAGTACTAAACCAGTAAACATCTATTAAGAACCTAATATATGCTAGGCCTTAGTATCTAGCACAATGTTCTGAATGTATTAGAGGCTTAATAAATGTTTGTTGAAGTGGATAACATTTAATACAAACAATAACACACAGAATAGATGCCTTAAATTTTAAACACAATAGGACAAGATTTTCCTTAAGCAGAACTATTTTTTTTGAGTTTCCATAATTTCCTAATATTTACTCCCCACAAAGCCATGAAAGTAGCACTAAGGTAAATATAGGTAACCCCTTCTTAAAAGAACTCTTTGATATACATAAAACATGGCTTCTAATACACAAAGTAGGAAGTATGCTCACATAGAAAATGTTCCACAACCAATGAAAGTGAAAAACAGAAGCATGGAAAAGAGCAAGACATTCTCTATAAGATGTCATATGACATACACCGGCAGCTCTGAATCTATTGAAAATGGTTTGCTGTACTTTCTTAACTAGGAGGTCTCCCTCTAATTAGACTCTCTCTGATATCCAAAGTTTTTCCTTACACCATAAGAACCTCTCATGCAGGATGGTTCCCTTGAGTCTACCCTCCAATTTCTCAAAACCAAGCTCCCCTTGTGTTTTTTGTCCGCTTATTTATACAGCAGAGTAGTATACCGCTCATCACTGTTTGCTAATAAATGCCACCAACTTGCGTAACCCAACCTGTGAGGTTCTACTGTTTTAGACACTGTGTCCTGTAAAACAAATTTGTTCGTTGCCTTTTCATATTATGCCTCAAGAATGCTGAAAAATGATTTTACTCTCTATTCACCCATTCTAGCCGGTATAGAAATTACCAATGAACTTTTAAATTTTGTCTTCAGATCTCATTTTTTCCAATGTGTGGATTTATCTTCTAAATTTTAAGGGAATGCCTTCTGACAAAAAGACCAAAGTTGTCCCATCAGGCCTATAGAAAATGTAACTTTCAACAGGAAGATGGTATTTTTAAAATGGCTTCTCTGAAGTGGCTGCCTTAAGTAATTATATGTAAAATTTGCTTACGTGCTTTTATTCTTCTCAAGAGCTGTAGCATTGTGGGTCTTCTTGTCTTTGAAATATATAACTCATTTTAAGAGAGTCATCTGTGATGAACACAACAGCCAAGGAATTTGATTCTCATCATCATCATCGTCATCATCATCTCCACTAGCATTATATAGAGGAAGGGAATAAGCATTTCTAAGATGCTCCTCTGGACCAGACACTGTGCTTAGTCCTTTACAAATATTCCCTCACTTAATCCTCACAGTAACTCTTCAAGGTAGGTGTTATTATCCTCCCCATTTTACAGTTGAGGCAACTGATACAGAGAGAGGCCAAGTGTCTAAGAAGCATGTGAGCCTGGATTTGAAGCCAGGTCTTGCTGACTTCTCTATCTGCTGTGCACCTGGCTGCCTTTAAGGTCTTCAAAGTGCTTTACATATGTTATCTCTTTTGGTCTTCTTCCAGTTTTGGCAGCATGGTACACCAGAATATGCCCTGGGCTGGGAGTCAGAGTTTTCATTCTAGTCTTTCTGCTAATTCAGTAGATCATATAACGAAAGGATCGTAGAATTAGAACTGAATTTCCCTGAAGCCAGGTCCTTCTTTGTGAGATGAGGAAACTGAGCTCCAGAAATGACTTGCCTATGGTTACACAGTCTGTATAAATGTCCGAGCAGAATCTGAATCCATCTTTCTGTCTCCAAGTCTAGTGTTTTCACCTTCCTCATACGTGAAAAGAGGAGATCTCTTGGAGATGATCAACAAGGCCCTTCCAGTTCCAAGGAACGGTATAATCCAGGCGCAGTGGGAGCCCTTTTAAAGAAGGTGCCCTGGGTGGGAGTGATTATAGCGTCACAGGACTGGGAAGGACCTCAAACACTAGTTTGTCAGATAAACTCTAACCCAAACCAAAAAAAGTCTCTTCTTAAGCATATGTGAATGGGTATTGAGGCTTTGCTTGGAGACTTTTAAGGAGAAGAAACCCATCACCTTCCAAGGCAGCCCATGCTACTCAAGAATATGCGTTCTCAACTTTTTCCCTCTGTCACACCAAGCGTAAATCTGAGGATTGATCCACTGTTCTTAGCTATTTCCTCTGTGGCCAACCAGAGCAAGTCTAATCCCTTTTCTAGATAATTTCAAATTCTTGAAGACAGCTATCTTGTGGCTCAGTTAAGCTTTATCTTCCAGGGTAAATACCTCCAGGTTCTCTAAATGATCATGTGGTAGGATACCTAGGGCTTTAACTACCCTGGTAGTCTCCTCTGGCTTCTGTTCAGTTTATTAATGTTTCTCTCCTAATGTGGTACTTAGAGCTGAAGCCAATACTCCAGGTTACGTCTGGTCCGGACAGAACCAGAGAATGACATACTGTTGCCTTCCCTCCTTCTATATATGTTCTCTTTCTTAATGCAGACTAAAATCATAGCCGTCTCCTTAACCTATTAATTGTTAATCCAGTAGATTCATAATATATTGAACCAAGAAGGAATGTCAGACCCCATCTGGTCCAATTCCTTTGTCCCTATAGACTGGAGCCCCAGAAAGGTAAAATATCAGTGTTTGCAAAGTGCGTCCACATCTGCACCACATGACAGGATCTGAATCCAGGTCTCTTAACTCCATAACAAGGTTTCACAAGCCCAGTCAAAACTTGATGTCAGAATCACAAGCACATCTATCTTCTCTACCTTTCTCTCTCAAATAGAGGCCTCTGTGTCTATCCACTCAGAGCTATACTTTCCCTGACTAAACAACAATTGTTCCCATTTCTAAAACTCTTCAAAGTTTACAGAGCAACAACCCTGTGAGGTAGGCTGTTTGAGTATGATTGTCCTCATTTTACAGGTAAGGAAACTGATATTTGTCAAGATTTGCCTAAAGTCTTAGTGCGAGCATCTGATGAACTAGGATGCCAGCCTAGCTTGTCAGATTCCAAGCTTCTTCTGCCAAAACACATTGCCTCTCAGTTAAACTCAACCTAGCCAGAAAAGAGAGATTCTATCGATTTTGGCCAACTGAGACAAAGCTCCTCAGACTGTTCAGCTTCAATATGTTGTTCTCTCTATTTTGCCATGGTTATTTTCATTTAAAAGTCATTTTCCATGGCCTCTCCCCATCTCCACACATTCTTTTTTTCCTCTTAAAGCATTGGAACATTTTGTCTCTTCCTTTTCAAAGAATCACAGGATTTTTTCTAATCCAGAAACTGACCAAGAATTCCCTCGACACAGTCTCCCCCCAAAGTGATCATTCAGTCATTCATTGTTCAAGACCTCTGCAAAGTGCAGATGTCTGCTTGCACTTCCAATATAGGGGTATCTGTTGGCTCCATTTGTCAATAACTTGATTCATCATTCATCGGCGCTTTAGTGGGCAGCTAATAGTAGAAAAACAAAATCTCAGGAATTAAGAAGCTGTGGCACAGGTGTGAAATGTTCATTTGTTTGGGTCCTCCAGGTAACTATGTATTACCTAGAAGACAATTTCTTGAACCAGTTTGCCTACAGGATACTTTAGGGCTAAATATATTGAAAATCCATAAATATGAGTAGGATTTCCCAGAAGTATAAACATCCAGAAGAGGGGTGGGCCAGATACATTTTCAAGCAAAACAGAATAAATTTAGCACACTTTCCTCCTGAAAATTACCCACATGTATAATAAGTATTTTCGACAGAACCTAAAATATCACTGGGCTTCTAGATTTGCAAACAATAGTTCCTCAGCCTATACATGGGAAGGATTTTTCTTTTCTCCAAAATTAAATCAAAGCCCTGGACTTAAATTTAGGAATATATTCAAATTCTAGCCTTGCCAATTAGATGTGTGATCTTGGGAAATTCACTTAACCTCTCTGGACTCCAATTTCCCTATCTTTAAAATGAAAAGTTTAGACTACATATTCCCTAAGGGCCTCTCCTAGATCTACAATCTATGAACTCTTATTCAGTGCTGCACATTCCTCAGGTCTTTAGGGCTATAGGTTTTGACATTTACTCTCATGGTGCTTAGTGTCTCCCTTTCTACAAGGCCATTCCCTCAAGTTCAACCAAGATAGTATCTTTTTGACTTAAGGCAAAGATCTTTGTCTCACAGTGACCACCATCTTGATCTCTTGACTAAGTCTCATTTGACTGGCACAGATGGCAACCTGGTATCCCTTACATCCTATGCAGTAACCAAAGATGAAAGGTGTGCCCCTTATATTAGAAACATTGTTCTGCAAGGCTTTACTTCAACCATATTCACTTTCCAACTTGCGCCATCCCTTCCTCAGACCCTGGAAAAAGAGAGCCTTCTGGCTCCTCTTAATTCTGTATAATTAATTAATATAATTTTATATTATAATTATAAATAATAATATAATATTAATTAATAAAATTAAAATAATTTTTTCAAGGACCCTTCAATTATAACACAGCTCAGGAGATAGCTATTTAAATAATATTTTTATTTCTAAAGGTAGAACGGGATATGAGCATGCCATCAGAATAGCTATAGGTTTAGATAGAAACTTATGCAAAATGTAGGTGATATAAAACTTGTCATTTTTATAGTTGATATTTTGTTAGTGAAGGCAAATTGTTATAATAACCTGACTCCTCCCTTTACATTTCAAAATAACATATAGGATTATATCTAGAGCTGGAAGGTCCTAGAGAGGACAGCTAGTGCTCTCCCCACACTTCATCCCATTCACATTTTACAGATGGAGAATTTGAGGTCTAGGAAGGTCAAGTGACTGGCCTAAGGACATAAAGTAAAAAAGAGAATTAGGATTTGAGCCCATGCTCACAGGCTCCAGAGATAACACGCTTTCTTATAATTTTCTAAGTGAACATGACATACAAGTGGTATTCTGCAATGAAAATACATCTCCCCTATTCTCTGGGCAGATGTGATCTTTCCATCTTCTCTTCAAGTATATCTCCATCCTACCATTCCTGAATACACAGGCCAGAGTGCATTCCTGGTCCCCTTTTCTAGACTGCTGGCTTTTTCCTCAATCCCTCTTCTCTTTTCTGTAAGACTTAACTTCTGTTGTTATAACTCTTGTGTCAACAATGACCCAAGAAATGGATCAAACAGATGTGGTGTTAGGGAAGTAGGCACTGTAGTCTATACAACAGCCCACTTCCCAGGGACGAACAAACAGCTGCCCCGTAGCAGCCACCATAGTTCATTAGTTTATTCAAGATTTGAACCAACGTTCTTGGATAGAATGTATCTGACTATAAGCATTTTTTTTTTCTTTTCAAAGGAGATTTCAAAAATTTTATTAAATGTCTATAATTTTACTTCTCCTGCAATCCTATTTTTAGAAACGACTGATTTTTAAAAATCAGTATTAAGCCTAATCCCACTTTTGAAAAGAGATTAAAATCACTCTAGGGCTATTAAACTTAAATTTAGTCCCTAGCGTCAATAATTTCTTAGATATCCTGAAACAAAAGAGTTAGCATGCCTTAGGAAAGTAAACAATTGTCCCTTCCCTCATTCATACAATCTCATATTTTTAGTAACCTTTAGTTGAGAAGATGGGAATTATAGAAGGAAAACAAAATCTGACTATTGATAGGATGAGTAAACAAAGAAAGGATTTTATTTTCTTCTTGATTACTTGGGGTATTTTTCTATTAGATCAGGAGCATAATAGATTTAAAAGACTGGTCAGACATTTGGGTCATATCAATATGCACACAACACCAAAAGATGGAAATAATATTTGAGACAAGATCTCAGCTTTTGTGCCTAAACCTGGGGTAGGACACTACTCTATTTGTATGGCATTATTTTAGACTGCCTCATTTTAAAGCAAAGGTATTGGTGTTTTTTTTTAAATGGTCTCATTTTAGCCTCTTAAAAAAAATCCTAAATTGCTCCAGAAAGCCAAAGCTCATTTAAACTGGAGCATCCTGGGCTAGAGCCAGCACAGCCCTGGCCCTCACAGACACTTCTTTCCCCTATGCCTCTGGCTCCATTTCATTTTTGAGAAGAGAAAATTGTTTTAGCCAACAAGGAGGCAACATTTGCCCCATTTTTAATATTTCAGTCTGACTTTTTAACCACTCAAAAATGCAGTTTGTTTTATGTAGGCGCAGCCTGAAGCAAGTTTATGATGGAAGTGAGAGAGAGGGTCTCTGAGGGCATGGTTTTCAGCTTGTTGGTGCTTCAGTTCTCAATGGTTAATCACTATACACCAGCCCCAGCAACTGTTGACACAAAATAGGTGGAGATCAGGTCTGTGCAAGCAGAAAATACCAGAAAGGCAAACTATATGTAAACATACTTCAGACAGATTTGACAAGAATAGACCTAAACCTGACTTGCTAAGAAACAGTGAATTCCCCTTTCTGCTGGGGCTGCTTCCCCTAAGACAAATTTCTTTTCAAAAGAAAAATAGTAACATTTTACTGCTGAAATGTGTTTATAAAGGGCAACTGAGCTGTTTGTCCCTTGGATTCACATGATGTGAGCCTAGAATATGCTTCTACATGTAGAACCTGTGTAACGTCATCAAGCCCTTCCTTCAACTTGGAGTTGAGCCAATTTTTTTTTAAAATGCAACTTAAAAAGTTATTTTTTGACCTATAAAACTTATGCAAAGGAGCAAATGTATAACATTTAAATAGTCTTTTAATCTTATCTGACACCTGACAACCCATTAGTTATAGATTATTAATGGATTGATGAAAAAAGTTTGTCAGGTACAAAATCGCTGTGGAAAAAGACTGAATGCCTGAGGAAAAAACAAATTTTGCTACACAATAACTCTGGAAATACCAAGCCCATTATCTGTCATGCTCCTCTCACGGAGATATATAGCAAACTGCTAAAAGAGCAACTGATTTATGTTTATTAGCAAGTTTAAAATGAAATAACATGTTTTTTCATGTCCTATCATATTTTATTTCATACAGCATATGTTCAACAGTCAATGATTTGCTTATTTCAAAGGTAGAAAAGTATTTTTAAAATTGATTTTCCTATTTACCTTCTAGCATCCAAGGAGGTGATTGTTTTACTTCTGTGCAATCTAGATTGGTTTCAGTCACTAAGGCAGCTAGAAGGTAGAGCACCTGAATCAGAGTCAGGAAGATGGAACTTCAAATCCAACTTCAGACACTTACTGTCTGTCTCACTATGGGTAAGACACTGAACTACCATCTACCTAAGTTTTCTCTTCTGTAAAATGAAAATAATAGTAGCACTTACTTTTCAAAATTGTTGTGAGGGTAAAAGGAAATATCTGTAAAATACTTTGCAGATCTTAAAATGCCCTATAAATATGGCATCATGAATGTCAGGTATCACCAAACTTCATCCTAATGATTTTATTTACCCTTCCCCCTCCTCCTTGTAGCTATTTTTCCCTTTCCCCAAATTATATAAAAACAGAGGATTTGGACTTAGAGGGGACTTGAGAGATCTTCCTATTTTACAGATTAGGAATTGGAAATAACTTAAGTGATTTACCCCATGACAAAGTTAACAATATAGTTAAGACTAGAACTCTGGTCTCTTTGCTCCCCACTCACAGTACTTTACAACAGGCACCACAGCTCCTCCTCTTAGGCTGTTTTTGAAGCACATATTCGTGCAGCAATCTAAAAAGAGATTTTGTTCTTGGTAATGGACTAATCTCAGCCCTAATTTATCTCTTTCTGCTTGAAAAATGATGGCTCTCTTCACTAATATTTGTAATATTTCCTCAGCAAATATAGTCAAATTCTAGCAGAATGAAAATAAAAGGAAGAAACTGAATACTTGTAATTAGGAAGACTGAGATGATATGTTACAAATAACCAATATAATGACTAGTGAGTTATAAAAGGCAGTTGCTGACCTATATACATGAAGGACATATCACACCACATAGTCCTTTGACTTTCACCTTGACTTAACTGGGATCATGCTTACTTTTGCCATACATGATCCAGAGTGAATCAGTTTCCCAACTAATTCAAGCCTATGTGTCTCTTGGGCCCCTGCTAACCCTAATGTGTGAATGTGCTCTAATAAATAAGCCACTTCTGCCCATTCAGAGGTTTGTGGTCTAGGGATGTCCTCACTTGAAGTTCTACAAGGCAGCAGAGATAACTCAACTGAAGATAAGAAGCGATTAGATGATGTTGTAGACAAACAAATCTGTTTCTTATCTCTCAATATCTTCCTTTCCACTTAGAATGTAAGGCCCCAGAGACAAAAAAGGAGAGTGATTCTCCATCTATTTTTGAATGAGGGGTCTTCAAGTGCTTCAGAGTATTCATGAAGTGATCTGCGCAGTGGGGAAAAGCCCCTGTGCAAACTAATTTTGTAAAAATAGACAACTTGGTACACTTTAACTGGCTATGAAACCATTTTCAAAGAGGATTGTTTTACTGGAAATTTAAAAATCTGCAGACAAAAGCAGTGTCTCATGATGAACTCCTAAGATTCTCTGACATGACAATACCTGATGGTTTCTAAATTCACAACTCTTCTCCCTGCGAGCTATTTGCTCAGCTTTTCTAATAATACCTTGGTTTCTGGCAGCTCTCCAAGACTGTCTCAGGCAATATGCAAGCTAAACATTTTTTGACTGATTTCAATATTTTTTTATAAGTAACTAGACAGCATTTTATCTAGTGAGCATTACTGATTGCTGTAATCTAAGCACAGTGCAAGAGACTGTAAACATAATGTTATTATTACAATTGACATTCAAGGTGAAAGGCATAACAATTAGCTAAGACTCCATGGAAAAAATTCAATAAAATGTATTTGGGGCCATCCTTTCTGTTTTCTTCTTTTTAAAGAATACCACACCTGTTACTCCATTGTTGAGTTAGAAAACCCTAACTCAAATTTAGGTTATATAAGTTCCTAAGGATGCAGAACCTAAGATCACCTGCTTAACAAAATTACTTTTGGTGCACTTGCTCTATCCCTGGATAATTCCCAGATAAGGAAGGTTTACTATACCTCACTTTCATTTTCTTGTTGAATAACAAACATATTACACAGTACTTCTTACATGGCACACCTTTTTCAACATGCTTTCCTTGCTTTTCTGTCATGTGTCTGCTTAACTTTATTGACAAAACAATCTATGCTTAATGTTTAAACAGCATCTGTAAATGTATTATTAAATTATAGTGGTAAGAAAAAGCAGAACAATTCTGTGGAACCCCATGACCCCTGATTGATTTTTGGATCACCGAAGTTGAAGGGATAATTTGTGAATGTTTTAACATTTACAACTAAACAAGCACCTACAGTTACTGGATCTCTGATGACTTATAAAAGTATTTCATAGATTATTGCAGTGATTCAAAGAGAAGTCTGACCTTTACTAGTTTGAGCTGTTTACGACAATAAAGCAGATCCTATTTTCTTAAAACAAACTCCCATTCTACCTGCCAGGAGTAGTATAAAACTGCTAAGGATAACATACTTTTTACTGGTAGTAAATGGGAAGCAATGCCTGAATGCTCTGCAGTTTTGATGGCAGTAAATGAAGGAACTTGGGAAATCTGGTATGAGCATTAAATCTGTGAACTGCACCACAGTACAAGTTCCCATACAATGACACCTCAGATGTTAAGATTCTGGGTAGAATTTGATAGATAGATAGATAGATAGATAGATAGATAGATAGATAGATAGATAGATAGATAGATAGATAGACAGATAGAGAGATAGAGAGATAGTGATTTTCTCTGCACATTGTATTTCATATGTGATAGACATTTACACATAAAACCCACATTGCCTACTCAGAGCATAAAGAAATGATCTTTTAATATCATTTCCTTAAAGGCAGAAGGTTTGCCTGGGGAAGTAGTAAACAAGGAAACTGTCAAGATTGTTCAATAAATTCTGGACTAGATCTCTGCTGAGTTAATAAGGGATCTTACCTCACTTGCTAAATGACTCCAAGAGCCCAACTTTTTATCACAAGAAAGAAAGCACCTTTATCTTCTACTCTCTTCTTTGAATTTTCTTGTCTATATCATTTAGCACATGTGTGTGATTATATGTGTATATGTGTGTGTGTAAGTTTTACATATATGTGTGACACTGGTACAATACACATCTATATATCCATATATATGGATACGCACACATTTTGTTGAGGTGATTATTGTTTAGTCCCTTCCTCACGACCCCTTTGGGATCTTCTCGGCAAAGATACTGGTGATTTACCATTTCCCTCTCTAGTTCATTTTACAGATGAGGAAACTGAGGCAAGAAGACTGAAGTAACTTTCCCAGCATCACACTGCTGGTAAATGTCTGAGGCAAGATTTGAAATCAGGAAGATGAGTCTTACTGACTTCAGCCTTGATACGCTACCACCCAGCTGCTCCTATACATACACACACATATATACATATATATATATATATTTCTAAATATGTATGTAGTATTTTATTTTGCTGTTCTACACTCAAAGTTTCAATTTTAAAAGGTACTATTGGACACTATAGGAAGACTAGAGGTCCAGTATCTTCTCTCCTTTCCCCTTAACATTAGCCTATAAGTACTGAGGGGTTGGAAAACACTACTCCATCATCCTAAAAATCACATTTGATTCAAATTAAAATGATAATATGATAGATATATTAATGAATAAAACAAACTACTAGCTTAATATTTAATAACCTTTCTCTGCTTGTACAAAAGAAAAAGACAGAAGGCAAAAAATAAAGCTATCATTGGTCATCTTTTCATTGATTACCACATAATAGGAGTTTGGGGAAAGGTGAAACATATTACAGATATAGATATCTATGTATACATGTATATGTATAGAGAGAGTATATCTGTATCTACATACACATCTATATACATACATATCTATCTGCACCTACACACACACACACACACACACACATACACACATGCGCGCATGCGCACACACACGTATATGCACGATATTTAGGCCATAAGTTTCTATTTCAAAAAAAAGTTTTTCGTGGTGGGTAAGCCCAGGCCTATGTTCACAGGCAAAGTGAAAAACTTAATTTAATATTATATGATTGCAATAAAAATATAACATTTTGATTTGAAGTTATCTGGATAAATGCCTCAGTTCTCATATAATTTACTAGTATATATCTGGGCCAAGATTTCTTTTTGGTATATTTTACAATCTATAAATAATACCCCAAATTACAGTAACAACTACCGATGAACCTTTTGGAGGTTCATTTACTTTCCTCTTTGACTAGTACTCTAGGCAGAAAGCAATAGCTTATAAATTATTTCACTTATACTCCAGATTGTCTCTTATGCTTGGAAATGTCTTATTGCTTTTTATTGAACATTCCATTCTCTTTAGCCTAAGAATAACTATTAGCCAAGAGAAGAAAAGCAAGATTTTGAGCTCTAAGAGCTCATATTTCAACAGGGGTTTAAGGTATACAATGTACTTTCCTCCTAACAGCTCTATGAGGCCTGTATTGCAATTATCATTATCCCCATTTAATAGAGGAGAAAACTGAGATTCTAGGGATAAGTAATTGTTCATGATCCTCTATATAGCTGTAAACATTCAGAGCCAGAATTTTAACTCATCTTAGCCAGGTATATTTGGAAGAACTTTAGAGTAGGTCCTACAATAAAACCAAAGGAAGACTAAAAGAGAATATATTTTTCTGTTCTAAAATTAATATATTTCTGTGTTACAAATTCCAAATTTTTATGCTGGTCTAATTATCTAACATGCATTATATGTATTCCCATATGCTATGTTGCTGCTAATAATTTATGACTGAACTGTAGACCTAGGCTGCCCTTCAGCATTTTATTTAATCTCTGCAACACTAATTTACAATGAATCAACATTACTAAAATAAAAAATGCACATTTGTGTTAAGAAATTTTCAATAATCTAAGAGGGAAGACACAAAAAATTTAGAGTTGTTGCTGAATAACATGATGGTAAATTGAAAAAGAACTAATGACTATAAAATTAGTGGGTTTTTTTCTAGAAATAAGCAACTTAGGTTCTCTTAAGATAAATATTCTATCCATGACCAAGTTTTTAAAATCCCAGAAACCATTTACATTCTCCTCTATCATTAAAGGAAAACAAAACCTCTTCAGTGGTTATTTCCCTTTTTAAGTTTATGAATGTGATATGATTACAGATTCTGTCATATCATCAGTCTCCTTAATATCATTTTTGGATGTTCTCATTTTCAGATCATAGAACTTTTAAAATCAAAACTAAACACTAAAATGTCATTTTTTTTCACTATATATGAGTAAAAACATCCTTGTTGTACTAGGCAAATTCAAGAGTTTAGGAGAAAATTCCACAAACAATGTAGTTATATTTGAAACAACTGTCAAACTCAGGACAAATCCAAACCTACATGTCTTTTATACATATATCATATTTACATAGAGAAAGTGGTAATGAGAGTAAGATACTGGATTCATTTCCTTAAAGTGAAATCAAAGTATTTTTTCACATGCTTAAAGTAACATGTTTAAAGATTGAAATTGGTGAAACGGACAGCATAATTTACTGCACTTTAAAACTTAGGATTCTTTTTATTAAAACAATCTATGGAAATCACATAAGGACTTTTGTACCTCCTTTTCCAATGATAGCATTAGAAACAAAAATAAAGCAACTTTTCCTCTAGATTCCTGATTTTTAACTTGATCTGGGAAATAAAGGGAAAACAAAACAAAATACCCCCTTGCAGCATTTTTATAGAGTTCAGGAAAATGGCACTGGTAACTTTCTCAGATTTACTAAAAACCTAGCCTGTTCCTTCATCCACAGGAAATGTCCCATAAGGTTATTATTGCCCATGAAAACCTGCTTACAAGAGAACTGTTTCACTGGTAGCTAAGTTTATAGATTCAGTTTGTTAGCAACCGTAAGGAGGGGAGATGATGGTGCCAACACATCACCTGAATGAGAGAGTACACTTCGTCTTTCTCATCAAGGGAGTCCACTATGCTCTCTTTCTCCTTAATCATGGAGCATTTCAAGTTCATGTGACTCCTATATGGCATAAAAGTACTTAGTAGTCAGCTTAAATTGGAAGAATATGTAAATGAAGAAGCTGACCTAGAAAACATGTCTACCCCAAACACATTTTAAAAGGTGAGTCAAAATCTGTGACTGTAAAGAAGCTTAAAAAAATAAGATGCCATAGTAACTTAAAATACACACACACACACACACACACACACACACAAACACACACGCATACACCCCAGTGTGATGCCTAGTAACACGTTTAAATACTACACCCAGCGCTCTGTTCCCTATACACTGACTAAAAGGGATGAAAAAAGGGATCTCCCAAGGCTGCTGTAAGGTCACAGAAATTGATAACCCTTACAAGCAATGCTTATGTGAGTCTGTCTGTGTCTCCTAGATAGGGCACTTTGTAAATTAATCCTCCAAAGGCAAATATATTGTAAGTAGCTCGTTATCTACAAAGTACTAAATTGAAGAATACATGGGATTATATTGACAGAAATTACATTTTCTGTAATGGGGTTTAATATATCTGAAATCTCTCCCATAGGCTCCTAGTCTCTAACAGAGAAGGGTTTGTTAATGTAGGTGCATTGGACATCTAGAGCAAATTTATTCACTAAAATGGATTAGGCCATGTAATCAGTGATTCAGCAATATTAATCTCTGACACTTATTGCATGGGGAAAAAAATACTTCTGTCTCCAAATCAGAATTTCATGGGATCTTTTCCCCTCATTCGACTTTTGGCCTTTTCTGAGATTTATTTCAAAATACATGAGGTTTCTCAATCATAAACACTAATCTAAAATATTAATACAATTAATTAGCTACACTTATTTTACAAGGTATTCATTTTCTACACTCTTCAAAGAGATGCTCTGAAGTTACAATATAAAACTTGCTTTCAGTGCACTCAGAAAAGGTAATAAATGATACTTTTTCAAAGCTTTGCTGCCTCACTGGTATACAATGTCAGTATGATGCTGGCTGATACTTAGTACTTTATCTTGGCCTTCAAAAATTCAGAACTTAAACATTAACTTGGGAATCAGACCACATACCCTAAAGGGGGATCAGGTTTTAAAGTGCCTTCTTCAAACAGAAATATTAAGAATTTCTTCCTTTCAATATGCTGGTCATATAGAAAAGTTTCCTTGACTGACAGTAAGACAATCCAGATTCTGTTAATGCATTAATGCAAACTTGACACAAGAGATGATGAATTGGGGGTTCTCTGGCAGACACAGATTTCAATATTTCTGGCGTTGCTGATTATTCTGAGAGGGAAAGTTATCCTCATACTTTCTAAATGCATCCATTTTTAAAATGAGAATAAATATATTGTGCTTTCCACACTTGTATTAAAATTCCTTAGTGCCTTCTGTCAATGAATGTAGACCATTTTCACCTTTGCATCAACAAGCCACCAGGGAAAGCTGCAATGACTGGGTGTGTCTTCTTAATGCAAAACCCTCGCTGCAGGTTGCCAGAGGCTCGAATACTGATTATGTGTAAACGTCAAATTACTTACCAATTGTTCACTTGAAGTATAGTGAGGCCTGTGTCTTGCGCCAGCTGCTTTTTCTGTTCTTCAGAAGGGTAAGGATGCTGAAAGACAACAAAAATATATGTGTGTATCAGACAATATTTAGGCCATTTTGTCAATAACCTAAGTGCCTACTGAAGTCTGTAATTAAAGGTGAAAATGCTGAGGTGTGTCACTCTTATTAATGGAATACTACATCATCTAATTAATGGCAGTAAAAGACAAGCCAATTACAAAGATTACTGAAGTGTATAAATAGCTACTTAGGATACTTGCAATACCTTGATACTGAGTTTATCCTTAATGGGTTTATTTGTTGCAATTCCAAGTTGAATATAGTATTTTCTGTAGTGATATGAACAAAAGTTAGGATCTAGTGGTTTGTCTTGCTTTGCTTTGTATTAGAATGGTAGAAATTCAAATTAATTTTGGCACACAAATCTCACAACTATGTATGAAAGTGGAAGGAGCCTTAAAGATCATCAAATCCAGTTCTCTCATTTTACAGATTAAAAAAAAAAAAAACCAAGGCCCACCGAAGTTAATTAACACCGAGGCCAGTACTTCATACAATGTACTACATTGCTACACATAAATGTCCAGAATTACAACTACCTTTTAAAAATCACCAACAATTTCACTTTGTGTTCAGTATTCCACAATAAACTTCAACTAAAACATGTATCCTTTATGTCAATAAGTGCTAGGATCTTCAGCATAACTCAAAATAGAATAAACAGGCTGTGGTCAATTTGCCCAAAAATAAATAGCAAAGCCTTCTCATGTGACTCAAAATAACACATATGTGTAAATAAAAAATGAACACGAACCAAACAAATTATAAGATCAGAAAAGGCTAACTTTAAATATACGTTTTCATAGGTTATGTAACCCAAATAAATTGTAACACAATCACACATATTAATAATACACATATCTTACCATTAGGTAAGTCCTATGTTAGAAATGGAAAGGGTGGCAACAGTCAGAAATAGTTTTTATTGTTCAGTTGTATCCTATTCTTTGTGACGCCCATTTGGGGTCTTCTTGGCAAAGATACTGGAGTGGTTTTGCCATTTCCTCTTCCAGCTTATTTTACAGATGAGGAAACTGAGGCAAACAGGGCTAAGTAACTTGCCCAGGGTCACACAGCTAGTAAAAATGTCTGAGGCTGGATTTGAACTCAGGAAGATGAGTCTTCTTGACTCTAGGTCCAGTGTTCTATCTATTGAGCCACCTAGTTTCCCCTTATTAACAATGCATACATCATAATCATAAATCCTATAACTGAAATGAAAAGGGTGGCAACAGTCTGAAGAGAAGGCTTCAAATGAAAGCCCTGTCACTTACTAGTGGCAAGTAATTTCACATTTTGGAGCCTTGCTAGATGAGAGATTTCTTAACCTGGAGTATGGGAACTTGTTTTATAAAAAAAAAATTATAACAGTTCTTCATTACATTTTGTTTCTTTTGTAATCCTATTTACTTTCCTTTATACATTTAAAAATATCATTCTGACAAGGTCTCCATGGGCTCCACCAGACTGCCAAACAGATTTATGGCATGGAAGTGGTTAAGGAGCACTAGATGATCTCTTGAAGTCAGCTCCACAATTCTAAAAATGCCTGATTCTGAAATCTACATGTGAGTAAAAACGGAGTCCTGAAAATATCTCCTTCTCTGACACCATTCTATTAAATGAAAATTAATGAGAACACCATATCCCAGTGAATTTTAGAGGTCAAAAAATGTTAACACAAGCAACCCAGTTTTCTATTAAGTGTAAGAAAGGCAACCACAACATTTACTTCAACTGCCTGTATCACCTAAACCAAATTCTGGTCCACCAATTAGCATCACTTCAAATGTCTGATGAGATATAATTTTTTAAAATCATGTTAATGACCACTTCCATACTCCTGTATGTAATTGTAAGCATGTCCTATAGCGGTACACATGGGGACTATTATAGAAGGGAAGGCAAGTATGAGAAGGAAAGATGATGTCTCAATTATTTCTATAGATGTAATTATCTTTGGTTTTGGCATTTAATCAATAAGCACACAGTTACAATAAGGGTTTACATTTGTGGAATGTGGTGCCTTTCTTTAAAGAATATCAAGTATTTTATAGATGAAATTTTAATTAGTTGTCAATGGATCCCTTCCAAGGAAGTAAAAGGAATATATTGTCACTCCCATTTCACAGATGAGGAAACTGATCAGGTGAAGAGATCTGTCCAGCATAATATCTACATCAGTGATTGAGCTCCTGATTTCCATGCTAGTGTTCCATCTAACTCCGCAAGAGTAAATGGCAAACTCACTTAATACATAATCTACATCAGTCCACATTGCCATAGACTAGAATTTATTCTCTGTTGAAAACTAGAAATGAAGACCATCATGAGAGGCTGTCAAAGACAAGTATCTACTTAAAGCCAACTATGCTATACTTTGTTATTGTTGAGTAGATTTTCAGTTGTGTCTGACTCTTTGTGACCCCATTTCAGGGTTTTCTTGTCAAAGACACTAGAGTGGTTTCCCATTTCCTTCTCCAGCTCATTTTACAGATGAGGAAACTGAGGCAGACAGGGTTAAATGACTCGCCCAGGGTCACACAGCTAGTAAAATGTCTGAGGCTGAATTTGAACTCAGGAAGATGAGTCTTCCTGAATTCAGGCCTGATACTCTCTCCACTGTACTACCTATGCTATACCATACCATATATTCAAAACTCTACCACAACATGGTATCCATGGGTGACAGAATTGGCAAACCTCACAATGCACTGAGGTGGTAAGGAGTAGTAGATAGCCTGCTGGAGGTGGGATCCAAAAGATGGGTGGAAATTCTGCCTCTGCCACTTCCTGGTTCTGTGAACACAGGAAGAGTCCCTTAAGCTTATTGAACCTCATAGGATAATACACATTTAAAGCTGTAACGGATCATGCATATGCATACACGCACCCACACCCACACACACATTTGACAATTGGGAAAACTGAGGTGCAGAGGGGTTAAGAGACTGTGCCAAGGTCATGTGGGTAGCACTCAACTCAAATTGTCCTCGTTGTATTCCTAAATGGATAAGATATGGACAAAATTAAGTACCAAAATGATATAACCTCTAAAAAATTAATAAAAGGTCCCACAAAACACTCCCAAAATGTATGAAAGCAGCAGAGGAAGGGATTTTAACCTAGGCCCTTGGCTTCCAGATTCTTTCTCCCCTGTACTATATAACCTTTCCTCATTTTTTTTTTAAATCTGCAAAAGGGTGATACTAACTCCCTATATTACCTATCTAACAGAGTAGTTGTGAGGCTCAAGTAAGATTGTGTATATGTTTATAATACATACACACATATGTATGCTTATATAGAATATATGTATATTTATACACATATATCTTTACAGTGCTTTCTTATTAATATATAATATTCTTGTATATATTATATTAATACATAATAATAAATTCTTATTAATAACCTGGAGACTATAGGAGACATATTGATTGGATCATAAATTTAGAACCGAGTTCTACCTCCTTATACAGATGAGGGAGCCAAGTCCCAATAGATGAGCTAACATACCCAAAGTGACACAGGGCTAAGGACAAAGCTAGATGCTGAATCCGTTATCTGGTGCCAAGCCCTGTGCTCCTTGCCCCTATGCCTCTGCTCAAACTAATATTGTCAGACAAGAGCTAAAAATCTCACAAACACAGTGGGTTAAATTATAATCCCATCATATGTCTATAACTCCATATCTATACTTTCTTTTCCCTTTTGTGAAAACACATTTTACAGTAGAATAAGAGTATTTCACAAATTCTTAACTCCCACTGGATAGAGACATGCCACAAAATACAAAGACCAAAGAATCTTTTATTCTACCACTGGAAAATACTGTACTGCAGTTCAATGTATATAATGGCTGCATTTCCATGGTGATTCTCCTGGAATCTCATAGAGATAGATGTCCTAATATAAATATATACCTTATATTTTCAAATGATAGTCTAACACAGTATCACCATAGAATTGCAAGTTAGCAACAGTTTTATTCACAGCTCTGTTGCCCAACCAGAACAGAGGCTCACTTTTAAATTATACAGTTGTTACATCCAGTTATAACATCCCCTGTATAAAGCATTTATCATTTAAAGACCAGCCTTATGGCATACACATGATTTTCTGCCCATAGCATTTCCTCACTTAAAGTTTTTCAGTTCTTTGGGAAGTCACTGTAAAAGAGTTTCAATGTGCTCAGTAAATACGTCAGCATTCTCTTTTAGTTTACCTTGATGGCTATATCTTTTTTGCCCTATCTTATTATCGGTCTTAATGTTATGACCAGAACTGGATAAAAATTAATATTTATGCCATTTATCTTTAGTTACATTGGAAATGGGAAATTGTTACAGTAATTTATTTGTGCTGTGTTTTCAAGAGTGTTTTTGCATGCCTGTTTGTGAGCAAGTTCATATACATACTTATAAAGCCAGCAGAATTCACATTTTATTTATGCAAGCACTGTCCAGAAAACCCCCTTTGAATCATTAGACTGACCAGAGCCATTAAACATTCAAAGAGCCCTAATATGCTCCTCACAATCTCAAGCGCAAATTTGTGTTGCTTCTTCATGTGGCTTAGTTTCTGATTTCATAATTTAAATATCATAACATAAAAAAGTTCTACTCTTTTCTTATTTTCTTCTGTCACTTTTCATGTGATCTGATTTTAAGTAATTGGAACAAACTGTGTCTAATTTCATGCAGCAATAATTGCTAAGCTGCCTCAAGCTATGAGGATTGAGCACTCTGTCTCCATTAAGCAATTTCCAATTGTTCAGGGTTGGTGTTTTGTTTTTTTTTTCAAATGGATAAGACTGGACAAAATTAAGTACTACTAGAAAAGAAAGGAAGGAAGGAAGGAAGGAAGAAAAGACCACACAAAACTCTACTAAAATGTACCAAAGCACAGTTCCTAAACCATGGTATGTTTAAGGTCAACCAATTAATTATTTTTCTCATAGTTACTGGCTTAGTGTGGCATAAACTTTCCATTTCATGAAAAATCCATAATTGCTATAATCTCATGAAAGCCACGACTTTACATAGCTAATTCCCAGTCAGCCAAAAAATTCACAATGAAGCAGGCTTTTTAACTGAAA
This sequence comes from Bettongia penicillata ogilbyi, assembly GCA_023548195.1. Taxonomy (NCBI): domain Eukaryota; kingdom Metazoa; phylum Chordata; class Mammalia; order Diprotodontia; family Potoroidae; genus Bettongia; species Bettongia penicillata. The sequence goes on along the minus strand of JAJHZJ010000349.1, from coordinate 2,932,667 downwards.
CTCAATCTGTTGAAAATGTCTTAAACCCTGTACATCCTTATTATATAAGCTCTTGGTGGACATTAGGAGTTGTTCCTTGGTAGCCTAAAGAAAAATGACCTGACAAAGAACCAACATGCCACAGGCAAGACTCCTGCTAAAACATCCAAAGCCCTGTTGCATTCCCACCCACAGGGCTAGTCAGGCCTGTGAGGGCCAAAGGCAATGGCAGACATCCCTCTGCAACTGAGATCAAGGGTGAGCCCGGAGAACTGGCATTTTATCCAGAAATAGGAAATTCACTCCAAACATCTACAACTAATCCTCTTTTGCTGTACATGATGCAAATGGCACTCCTCCCCACAAGACTCGTTGCCTCCTCTTCCCTAGTATATTTGTCCAAATGACAAGTTTAAAAAATATTAATAGTTGCTTATAAAGGAAATACTGATTGCACTTGCCAGAGACACCAATCAAGCTAATCACTTTGGGATATCAAAGTAAATTTGAACCGTAGTGCAATAGACAGTGACTTGAGACCTTTACTTTGTTGTGTACATTAGCCTCATGCCATTATCTCTTAAAAGCTTAATTATTTGCAAACAATTGATCAAGATGGGAATTTGAGAAAGGATATGCTAGGGCCACTGGGAGAGCTGCAACGCATTAAGAGAGCAAACAAAATTACCTTTAGATCTTACAATAAGAATTAACGATTGGGACTGGAGAGGAAAGCATGGCAGTAGCTAGGAGGGTTCTTTCTGGAGTGTTTCCCATTTGATCTGCATTAACACCTCAGGAATGAATGAAAGCTATAAAACAGTGATTATGTATGGGAAGGGAAAGCTGACCTTCCCTTTCAGCATCCAACTAGCACATGTGCATTAGGCTTGCCTTGTCTGAAGAAGGAGGGAAAAAGGGCAGGGGGATGAGAAGAGAAAGCTAGACACAGAGAAAATAGGGTGGTGCAGCCCATTTAATAGGAATAGCCATCTTCTTAACAAATAAGGCAAATAAAGAAATTGAATTTTTTATTATTTGAAAAACCAAGACTGTTTTCTTCCTTATAGTCCAAATCTGAAACATTTGCCATTATTAGTGAATTTCCAATGATCTACATCATTGCTACTAACAGTAATGAGCTAGTACAGCAATGATTACTAAATGATACTATCAAATGATACTATCAAATACAGAAAAGATCACTAGGGTGTATACCCAGAGTGATAAGAATAGTCCCAGAAATTCTGAAAAGGTTAAAAATAGCTATGTAAAATGAGAGTCTGAGCTGTCATTCTAACTGCCACACAACAAAAAGCAGAAAGTGAGAAAAAATGGTAACTTTCTAAAGAAAGTTATAACTGCTAAATTAAATTTATACTGCACTGATGGCTAAGTGGTTCCAAAGTATATAAAGTCAGTTGGTTGAACACACATCAAAAAACTTGTTTAGCTGAACAATCAATCAGACTTTTTCGGATGACCATCAATGGGAAAGAGAAGCCCTTCAGTAAACAGAGACAGAAAATATCCAGACTCACATCTTAATGATACTTCTTGTCCAACCGTACTCTTTTCATCAAATTTTCCACCCCTGGCTGCAAGTGTAGATGCCAGGACAGTGATGCACTTTATCTTATCTGTCCTGGTAACCAAGTATCAATATCATTCCCTCCCTCACTGCCTTGCTCACTATAAGAGCACATTGTAACAGTAGCAGAAAATTTGAAAATAATCCTGTATACAGCTTGCTGGTGAGATAATGGAAAGCTAAGCTGTCCCTTCTCAAACCTCAGATTAGTAATTTCTTGTGACACAGAACTGCCTCAATACTGAAACTGCAAAACAGCTATAACAAAGCAATAAGGATAGAAGCAATCTTCAAGTAAAATGTTACATGCTCTGCTTTAAAAAGTATGGGAATAGGCACTGGGGGAGCTCCTGATCTAACGTGAGGAGTTATGGCAACTGTCCAAAAGAACCCTTATCAAGGCAATGTTCTGTTGCTTGGCTGAATATGTTGGGAGAACCATTTCGGAAGTTCTTTTATCCTTTTTCCTCCAGCCCTCTGCCTCCTCCACAGCTAAGTTTAATGCATTAATATGAGCTGACCCTAAGCTAAACTCTGGTATGTGATGGAGAGATACTCCCTATAAAGAAAAAACAAAGTCCAACTATATGGATCGTAACCACTAGATTTCTGTCATGTAAACAAGTAAACAAAAACCTTTTGTGACTTTCTCTTATAATTCTTACTGGAAATAAAGGAGTATAAACAATAGCATGGGACTTTATGATTGATATAAAAAAAAGAAAGGTTGACTGATAAAGATATAATGCAATTTTGTTTATTTTTGCCAATGAAAACTTTTCACTGTAAGTAAACTTGACATTGCCATATTTTTCCTGTGCAGAGGCTCTGAATAGCTTACATTGTGACGATTACATTGATCTAGGATACTTTTAAAAAATAAATCCATAACGCTTTCTTATTGTCTTTCAGCTTTATGAATTAGTTTTACTGTTTCAGTGAATGCTTTTTTGTCTCCTGACTGCACATTATCAAAGAGACACTTTGTGCCTGTCATTTGCATTACAAAAGCAGTGCATGGTGTAGTCTAAGAACATAGCTTGAATTCATAGTAGTTGAGTCCTGTATCCTCACACATGTTGGAATCAAAAAGGGGAAAGAAAAAAATGAGGGTGTCTGTGCTTGCTAAGTAGCCAAAAATATTTGGAACATCATCAGTGAAGTCACAAGATTTCAACCTGCTTTCTTAATTCTCTTCCAACACACTTAGATCTCCTAACTGCATACTGGCTAAATGTATTGCATTTATTGTTTGGAGCTTGCGCTTTCTGCAGCCTAGCTGAATCACTTTAACAGATGAGCCCTGTGATTTCTTTTATATACAACAGTGGCTAAGGAAGTTGCCAAGTTGAGGTGTGCAACTAGGAAAGTCAAGTAGGAGTTTATAAACTTGATCTTATCTCATGAAAATGACATAATCATCTAAGGAAAAATTGAACACTAGTTAATATTTCATAACAATCTTTGTGTTTGAAATGCACTAATGAAGCTATCTTTACAATGCAGAGCAGTGAAAACATTGTTTTATAGCCAATTACAAAGAAAGTCCATTCTGCCAATACCAAAATGGTCCTTTCAACTTATCTTATCTTTAAATTAACTTTAAGCATCAACAAAATATAAAATAAACCAAATAAAAATGACAGAGATGTTCGTATTAAGGATCCTACAATCCTTTGAATTTTCTAAAAATGAAATGTTTCAGGAAATGGTAAATAGTAATTTACCTAGGCATCATTCATTAGCTACATAACTTATAATAATACCCTTTAATAATCAACATTAGTAGGTGTTTTGAAGGGATAAATGAAGATCCCTACCTAATAATAGTTCCTATCTTTCTTAGTAAAGTTTAAAATTAATTAAAAGTGCTTAGCCAATTCTTCATTTGTGTATTTAAATGTTACATTTTTATATTCTTAGGAAAAAAGAAACATAAATGAACAGTAGAAAAAAATAAAACATGTGAAGGGGGAAATCAGGAGTACATTTCATACTGGAACAATCAAATCTTCCTAAGAAGTAGGGGATTCCCCCATAAAATCAGGTCTTTTCAAATTTTTATTTCATTAAGACCTTTAGAAAAACATTTTACCAAAGCATGGACATGATTTCCAAGTGAAGAAATCGCTACAGAATACCCACTGTTAGGTTCATTGGAACCTTGCCACAACACCATTTACCATAGAGCGAAATTCAGTATAAGACAAGTCTGTCTTGGATTCCATCCAAAGGAGTTTAGTTACTGAAGAACCAAAGGACCTTGTTGTAAGGTGGTCTCACCTACAAGGTGGCCTCACAGCATGGGCCCTGAGGAACCAGAGAAAGCATTTCTTTACCCTGTTCTTGTCCTAGCGATGATGGATAGGCTTATCCTATTTATTCTGAATGGGGTTAATCATGAATAGGACGATATTACTGGGGGAGAAAACTGTAGCCAATTTTCTTATATATTTCCAGGATTTACGGATTCTGTTTCCTTTTTCCATACATCTGGTCTGTTAACAGAAGTATCTGTAGTGTGTTCTATAAGATAGGAAACCTAATCAAAACCAATTTGTCCATCATCTATTTATTAATGTATATCATATCAGTTTAATAATAAAAAAGAACTCTTTTAAACTAACACTAAGAAGTATAGCCATCACATTTTATTCAACTTAAAATGAGATACTTCCAATTCTTATTGTGTCTAAAGAGTTATTTTAAAAAAGAATTTTAGTCTAAAGCCATCTTTAGAAGTATCACACTCTACTCTCTCCCCTCTCCCCCCCCCAATTAGAACCCATAAGAAAGGTGTCATAATAAGCATACAAATGGAAACAATTTCTTTTTGTGACATCAAGGTCAGAGATACACAAGATTCCAACTCCACAAAGTAGTTTCTACTGTTGCTGAAATCAATTGTTGGTTGATTACTTCATTCAAACATCTATTAACAAGTGGCTCCTTCAATAATTATTTACTGAACCTGACTACACAAATTTCAAAAGGGCATGAGGGGAGACAGGAAGGATGAAGGTTAGGAACCTCTCAAGTCATGGCAAAACAAATTGCAATCTCAAAAAATTTTATCCAAAGCCTCTACTTGTTCTGTTCAACTGTCTTCCACTTTCTATGTCTATTTCTTTCAAACATTTTCTTCCCTATATTTTATTTTGCAAGTCCAACTTCTAATCTGATATTACAGAAAAATGAAATGTAAATTAAGCCATTAAAATAATGCTAAGGGGGTTTGTTTTAATCAATGTGCTCCCTTCCTTGAATGTTTCCATGGAAAGAATATGTTTCTGTTTGTTTGTTTTTTTCACAGAAAGGTCATGTCATCATATCCATGTTATATGTCAGTATCTTTTTCAAACTATCTGAAACTCCTCTGTAGTATTTAGGATAGTAAAGTATGTAGGAGAGAATATACCAATAACTTGTATAATATTTCTCTACTTTCCACATTACAATAAAGTGTTTGGAAATCAGGGAGAAAATGTACAGAAAGATGAAATACAATGATGATATCTTGAAATATTTCTTTGTTGACAGCAATCACTGGTGCCTGAAGAGATGCCCTGTCCAGCATTAAATATTCACATCATATCCTTGTAAAAGAATAAAGTACCCATAAGTTATAAGCAGAAACAGTGCATTCTTCTGGAGGATTTTCTAAGAAGTGGGTATAAACATAGAGTTAGAGAGAGGACAGGAAGAGGAAAGGAAGACAGAGTGGGGAGGGAAAGAGAAAGGTGGAAGGGAAGGAGAGAAAGTGGGGAAGAGGGAAAAGAGAGGAAGGGAGGGAAGGAGAAAGGAAAGGAAGGAAGGAGTGAGGCAGAGAGAGAAAAAGAGAGAGAGCACATGCTGTTCTCGATGTGACTAAAGACCCCTGGAACTGGTACACATTCTCTGGTGTTAATTTTCCCACTTAAATTACAGTGATGGTGTAGCCTCATCTCATTAGAGATCATTGTCCCCAGTAGACAGTTGTGTTTATGGGGGACTCTTGCTGTTCCACACCTGCTGATCAGGTTGCTATGTGATAAAGACTGCATACAAACAGCAGACTTGAGCTTGCTGGACTGCAACTGATGAGCCTAGGCTAATTCAGGGGTGATTATGTAGTTTACTGGACCACTAAACCTCTTTAAGCTTGTAATTACTGCCTATTTGAGTAAAGAACATTCAAAAGCAATTCACTGCATCATGCCTGCCACAGCTGGAAGCAGGCTGCCAGCAGTCTGTGGGGACATTAAAATCTACAGGGACAAGGATTCAAGCACAGCTAGCAGGCACTCACAGCAGCATCAGCAGCCAAGTGTGTTCACATTCCCTCTCACCTTTTCTGACCAAGCATACCATTAAAGGTGCAGTGAAAACTATACAAAAGCAATAAAAATGACAAATAATGCTATATAATGGAAAGAACTACATTTTAATGATTTTTTTTTCCTTTGTAAGGACAAAATTTTTTTAGCCTCTTTGCAACACCAAAAAAAAAATCTTTCTTAACTGATATACATATATATATATATTATATTGCTATCATACCTTCCTGCCAAAAGTTCTACCAAATTTTTTCCTGAAAATTAATTGCTCATCTTTTTACATAACATTATTATTTTAAAAATGAATATTCAAAGAGTTTGTGAGTCTTATATCAATTACTATATAAATGTTCTTTGCTAGGAAAGATGTGATTTAATTGGTTGATTGATATTTTTTGCAGCTAACTAAATAAAATATCTCTGTAATTCCTGAATAAAATTTACTTTCAAGAATCAGAGAAGATATAAGGGGGAAAAAATCACTATTTATCAGTGTTCTCATTTTTTCTGTCTCCTTAACAACTGCATTTCTTTTGTATAACAAAAGTGTAAAACATGCTTTGCATTGCCTTGGATATAATTATTACTTGTCTCTAAGTAACAAAAAGGGACTGGAACTTAATGAAGGGGGATTAAGTTAATTTCTTTTTAGCTAACCATTTCCTGTCTTTTAAAATGCAGACCTTGCTGAATATAATGTTCATGGAAAGAAAATAAATTAAGCTTTTTACCTCTCTAAAGTCTCTACTTTAGAATATTGATGTTAAAATATTAAGATCATGTTTACTCTTTAAAAGTATGTAAATTTGGTATTATATAAAGCCACAAAATTCCTTTCTGACTACTCCATCCAAATTCCAAAGATCTAGGGGGTTTATGTGTTATCTAGACATCACTCTTATTAATATTCATTAGGTAGGGTCTACTTGCATTTTTATAAGCTGTGAGTGAAGTAAAAAGAAACAATCAGAATTCTTCCACACACGGGCATTATCAATTCAACATACTCCAAACAAGAGAGTATACAGAGGCAAAATTAAGATTCAAATCAATTTCATCTTTACTAAGCTAATTTTCATGAAACTAGTTACGTATCTCCCATCTCAGTGCAGAAAACAGTATAATGTGTTCAACTACTGCTACCTCAAGTATTTGTTTAAGATTATCCTTCTTAAGAGTAGAATCTCATATATATTATCTTAAAACTAAAGAGTTTATCTTTATTTGAAATACCTGAAAACTTTAATTGTTACGTAATATGATCAAGCATATCTCTATAAACTTTAAGAAAATCATTAAAAGTAACAATATTCTTTCCACAAGTCAGCTGGCTGTCTCCAAAGCAGATTATAAGGAGAGAGGAGTGGTACACATCAATGGTCTCCAAAATTATGTTTTGTTTTGTTTTAAGTCATTGATTCTGACTGAGGAATAGAAAGATAATCGTAGCAATCTATTCAATTCTTTGGGGCCTGGGTGTGTTTGTGCAAGTCTTTAGAAGAATAAAAATTCTTTTCATCAGAATGGGAGATGCCTCAACCTACTTCTAGCAAGATCCTATGGTCCAATTTGTTGACATTATCTTAATCAAGGATAAATCAGGAGATGAGTTTGGGGCTATTCTTTTTAAAGGAAAAGTAGACTTTTTTTAGTAGTAGTAATGCACAAACATACAGTCCTATTTCAATTATACCCTAGACACTGGTTTGTCATAGGCTGAGCTAGGAGATTAAGTCCTGGTAGGTCCTACAAAAAGAAATAGAGATGATTGAGTTATGGGTCTGGCCACAGGCTGCATATCTATGATTTGTGGACTAGTACTGTGCAGTTACAAAGGGCTCATTCCTGGACGCTTGATCTCTGTGATTACTTTTTTCAATCACGGGTATTCACAAAGATGGTGTCTTCAAGAGAGAGGATGTTGTCATCTTCATTGGGGAAAGGAGAAACATCCATACCAATTAAGTCATGGAAGTTGTTCATACTCCAATGGATCTGTGATTTTATTAACATAGATATACCCACTAATGGTCCAGAATATGACTCATTCATGGCTGCCCATCCTAGAGGCAGATAGATAGTACAGTGGATAGAATGCTGAGCCTAGAGTCAGGGAGTTTAAATCTATTCCCTGACACTTCCCGTATGAACTTTGGCAAGTCATTTAACTTCTATTTGCTTCAATTTCCTCAACTGTAAAATAGGAATAATAGTACCTATCACCTAAAGTGGTTGTGAGGATCAAATTAGATATTTATAGAGTGATTAGCAATTCCTAGCACCTAGTAGGTCCCCTGCTTATCTTGTCAACACTCATACAAGTCATCTTCCCATACATTCATCATAGGGTTCTACCTAATATTCGAAGGTTCTTCCTGTGTTATTTTGATAGCACATGGTTATCAATGGAATGAGTGGGCTGAAGTAAATACACTGTACTTTCATAGTGCTACAGTTTCAGTGTGCTTTTACTTGAAAAAACTTATTTGATTCTCACAATGGCAAGCAGTAGTTATTATTTTCCCTATTTTATAGAGACTATGTGACTTGTCCAAGATCATTATGGCTACAAAGTGATAAAAATAATATGGAAACCCAGAATTTATGATATATACTTTCCAGTATTAACACAGTTTATAAGACTTACTGATAACGAAAAAGAAAATGAAGAAATAAAAGGCTACCTCAATGGAGAAAAATTTGTCTTCCACTTGGAAGCAATATTGCAACTGAAAATGGTAACTTGTATCGGCCCATAACTGAGATTGAATAAAAAATTAAAACATGCATTTATATAACATTTTAAGGTTGGCATAGTACTTATGAGGTAGGTAGTGATAAATCAAGTATTTATAATGCTAATATATGGGAGTTAGCCCCTGATTACTGACTGAAAGTTGAATGGTCTATCCCAGGGCTGAGAAACCTGAGACCCTGAGGACACATGTGGCCTTCTAGATTCTTAAGTGCAGCCTTTTGACTCCGGATTTATGCTACAAAATTTGGATTCAGTCAAAAGGCCGCACTTAAGGAGCTAGAAGACCACATGTGGATTCAAGGCTGCAGGTTCCCCGCCTGTAGTCTATCCAATATGCCATCCTATCACTTTACAAACTGTTACACAACAATGACTTAAAATTTTTTCTCCCAATATAAGTATCATAAAATTTTCTAAATAAATCATTAAAGTTAAACATTTTATAGTACAAATAAAATCATTTCTTGACTTCTTACATATCAAAATAAACTTCTTAGAGATGTCTTTGAAGCTGGATTTTTAATTTCTCCTTTTAGAAAAACATAAGTTTACATTTATTTTAATTCATGCTCTGTTCATGTGTGTCTTGTACCATTTCATTGCTGATGCCAATTGTTAATTATAAAAGACCAAATTTTCTGTCTCTAAATCCCTTCCTGGCAAAAGGTATTTCAAAAGTACTTGAAATCTTTCATGTCATTAGAATATTCAATTTTGGTGATAAAAACCTTTAGAAAGTTCTTAGTATAGAAGACACATAAAGACGGTTTTCAGTAGTTCTTTATTTCACTGTCCAGGTAACGTCAGTAGATGTTCAATGTGCTCCTCATCATTTTTAGACCTTAATGCTTAATTTGTTCCAATATCTTTATTTCTAGAAAGTGAGTCTCAGGATACCCGAGAACAGTAAAGATATTCCATAACTCAGGTGGTATTCACTTATCAGAGGATCCCCATAAACAGGCCAGGGCAGGACAGAATTAACTAGATTGCTACTATGATGTTCTGAACAGCATGAAACAGCCAGCCAGTCACTAAGAATGCAAAAGGCAGGAGGGTGGGACAAACAGTATGGATCTGCCCAATTCTATAGAGAGATGGATAAATGCACTTAAATATTACCCCCTCATGGTCTTAAAAGAGTTCATATGAAGCTAAGTGCCTAGCTTACTCCCCTAGGGAGTTACCATGGCACTAAAGAGACTGTATCCTACATTACACATCTTATAGAGGAAAAAAAATCGATAGTCTGGTATGGATGAATCCTTCAAGGTGTGAGGCCCATTCAAGACTGAAAAACTTAGTGACATGTTAGGATTCTTTGTCTTTTACTGGTTGAATCTCCGAGGTGGCAAGTTGCCTATTTTCCCTGGCAGGAAATGAATACCACGTTTGGCAATAAAGAGTACTCATGAGAAAATGGAGTGGGGGATCTTTGAATGTGGGCTTTGGTTGGGATAAGTCAAAGGGGAAACTCACCCCAGAACACCAACATAACTAAATATGTGTGTATACACATGAGCATGCATGTCTGTGTATCGAAGCCTTTGGAAACAAAAAGCATTTAGAAAGATTTCAGCTTTTCGCATATTTATAATATGAGCTCAGTAATGATGTATAATAATCAGATAATAAATTAATCTATTTTCTCAAGACCAATTTTGGGGGGCAAGGATCCCCCACCCCTCTTCAATAAGACATTGCCTTTCATCTTAAAGGGCCTAAGTGAAAAAATGTTTTAAAAGAAAAGCGAATGTTACTCTTCATAAGCCATAAGGTATCAATAAACCCCCTCTACATTTTGATCTTATTCCTTATATGAATCCTCCTAACATGACTGCTCCAATTAAAAAAAATGTAAAATTCCATCATTTTGATGATGTCAAATGATGAACTTGACTATTATATGCATATATTTTGTTTAATGGCTTCATTTATTTTAATAACAAAGAGAAACTAGATTTTACAGATGAAAGCTTTTTTCATGGCTTCAGTGCAACTGGGATTTTAAAAATCTGTGATGTTAACCAATATGTGATAATGGATGCTCTCAGGGGCCCTATTTTATAACATTTTATGCAATGAAAAACTACACCTGGGTAACTACCACTGTGGTGTTTACCCCTATCTTAAGAATGCAAAATTGACTTGAGTATCAGAGGGGTTTGTAATTATTCTCTGTGTTTCTTTTCTCTGTATGATTACATCTTCAGTAAAGTGTGGCAGTGGAAATACCAAAGCAACAGAATTAACTCACTCAAGATTTATTATAAAAAAAGATTCTGGAAAGCTCTATTCTGTGATATCAAGGATAAGAATATAATGGCACAGAACTTTTAATCCTCTATTCAGGAAAATGCCTGTTGAATTATATAGTTTTGTTGAGAATAAAAATAAATAAATAGCATGTGGATCAAATTTATTTTTTGTCTGAGTTTCTTAGTAAATGAATATATACATTGTACCCAGAAATCAGAAATTCGCTGAAATTGACACTAGTGGGGACATAAAAGAAAAGTTATATACCTCCTTACACCTTAGCCTATGTTCATTTAAAATTCCTGATTTATCGAGAAGAGTATATTAGCACCACAAAAATGTAAGCGACCACATAGGTAAGGTAAAGCCTATCACCACAAAACAATTAGGAATAGTGCACGTGAATGTACTGACATCTGTGACTACAACAGATTCAATCCAAATGCAACGCACACAGTGCAAAATGTTTACAGAGATACTATCTTGGTCCCAAATGGCAGCTTGTGATTAATAACTGCACTCTCCTTGACTCTGTCGCAGTGAGGCCTGGGGTCTAATCCTGACAAACACACCCTTCGTCTGTAACCAGTCAGCAGATGGAATCACATCAACGCTGTCAGTTTGACATGTCATTCCATCAACAATGTCAATGAGTATTAATGTTCAATTATCTGTCCTAGAAATAACCCTTGCCTTTTATGTGCTGTGTAGCTGTGTTTGTGGCACAGGGGTAATCCATAAGACAAGGGCAGAAATGCCTGCGATAACCCAGCCCCTGTGAGTTGGTTACCCAACATTGTGATGACACTGCCTTGCGGTATTGAAGAAGAGACTTTTCTTCTTTTTTTCTAGTGAGTTTGAAGAACATCAGAGACCTTTGTTTTTCTCTTAGCATCTTTGCATTTCATTAGTTCTTTCTATTTAAACAGTTAGACTTTAAATGAATTATATTGCAATATAAAAATTACCCTAAGGTAGTTATTCTTTATATATAATGCCAACTTGTTCATTATGTTTCAGGTGCCTCTTTGTTTCATGAGCTTGGGTGTATATTGTTTACCATCCACCCAAAATGACAATAGCTGACTCTTGTACAGTAGTGCCAAAGTCAATTCAACTCCCACTTGGAAAACTAAAGAGTTCTGTCCAAGTGACATGTTGCAGCCTTCCACTGTTAAAGTGAGATGTCCAGCAGAGAGCAAATTTGAAGACTATAACTAAGGTTATGTGTAAGTTGATGACATAAACTTATGTCACCTGAGTTCACTAAAGAACACTCAGGCATTAACATAACTATTGGTAATTTTTAGTCTAGCTAACTTCGTCACCTTTTCTCTCAACTAATACTCTGAAAAAATATTTGGAATGATAAAGGTCTCTTGTCTTTGCATAAATTTTGTTGAATTAATACTCATGAGCTACTGATCATGAAATCAGTTCAAACCCTGTCTCTTTTTTGGGCAAGTACTTAACCTGTTTTTGCTTCAGTTTCCTCAACTGTGAAATGGAACTAATAATGGTACCTACCTCACTGGATTGTTGTGAGTATCACATGAATTAGTATTTGTTTAAAAAACAAAAAAAGCACTTAGCACAGTGCCTGGAAGACAGTGGGCACTACATAACTGCATTCCCTCCCTCCTTGGGACTTGGGATTCAACCAATTCTCCTTTAATGGCATTAATTCTGAGGATTCTAAAATGCAATCCAATCACTTCTAAATGAAACCAAAAAGGAGTTATGAATACTATATCTTGATTAATAACCAGACTTTAATATGTGAGAAGCTAATTTTATTATTGAGCTTATATGTCTTGTTTCTTCAGTCTTTTTGGCCAATTCAAGGAAATATTAACAAGACAATGAAAATCTCACACTAGTCAAAGGAAATTGTGAATGTAGCCTAAATCTTAATTAACAATCCCTTTGCTTTAAACATTCCTGTATTTATTTAATGCAAAATCAAAACCCTGAAGAGGCAAGTTTGGGATAATATTCTTGTCCTCATATGAATATCAATGCAATCAAGGGCTCAAGCCCATTTGCATAAGATTCTTTTCACTAGTGGATGGAGAATACTCAAAGTTCCATGCCTAGGTTCTAGGCTCTCTTCAGAGAGAAGTCCCGGAAGGGAGAGAGACAGATGCCAAGAAGAAGATAAATATAGAGTCCTCTCAGAAACCATAAGAAAGACCACTCCACTATCAAACTCTCACTCATGGATTCTGTCCTGAAGCAGGCAACAGCATGCAATAATGGATGTCTACTAAGAGGAGAATCTTATGCTGGAATTCCAAAGAAAACAATCAGCTATCTCTCCACAAATAAAACATCAAAACGATGATCCAGTTAAAAGCTTAGGCTAGCACTTTAACTTGTACCGATCTCTATTCAATACACTATCACATTCCTCTGTTTATTAAGGAATATTCCTATTTCTTAAAAAAAAAAAGTAAAACATAAGACTAAGATACCGGAAACTATAAATGACAACAACCAAAAGATCAAAGAATAGGGAATCTGTAGGTCTGGATAATAAAAAGTGAAGTGAAATTATCTTCACAAAATGATCTTCACAAGTAAATTTAACAAATCTACATCGAATACCTATTATGTGCCAAATACTGATCTAGGATTTGGGGATTCAAAGACAGAAACAAAACTAACAAAATAGTCCTTTTCCACAAGAAGCTTTTTATATTCTATTAGGAAGACATAATGTGTACAAAGATAACTAAATACAAAATAATTGTGAAGAGTCTGAGCAAAGGAAATCAATAAATGAAGGACTAAGGAATAACTTCATGTAGGAAATATCTTCTAAGTCATTAAATCTTGAAAATTTACAAATTCCAATAACCAGAGGTGAGGAGGGACAGCATTCTAGACACAGGGAACATAATGTGCAAAGGCATGAATAGAAGATATAAAATGGCTTAAAGAGTTCGTAGGGGATGTGGACAGATTGGGACACTAATGCACTGTTGGTAGCATTGTGAACTGATCCAACCATTCTGGGGAGCAATTTTGAACTGTGCCCAAAAGGCTATAATACTGTGCATATCCTTTGATCTAGCAATATCACTCCTAGGTCTATATCCCAAAGAGATTAAAAAGGGGGGCAGGGAGGTGGAGGGGAGGACCTGTTTGTACAAAACTATTTGTAGCAGATCTTTATGTGGTGGCAAAGAATTGAAAATTGAGAGGATGCCCATCAATTGAGGTGTAGCTGAACAAGTTGTGGCATGTGATTGTAATAGATTATGACTGTATTATAAGAAATTATCAGGCCAAATCAGAAAAACACCTGGAAAGAATTATATGAACGGATACAAAGTGAAATCAGTAGAACCAGGAGAACATTGTACATAGGAACAGTTATACTATACAGTGATCAACTGTGAATGGCTTAGCTATTTTCAGCAATACAATGATCTATGACCAATTCCAAAGGACTAATTATTATTTATCAATTAATAATTAATAATTATATCCACCTCCAGAGAAAGAACTGATAGAGTCTGAATACAGACTGTGGTATACTAGTTTTCACTCTGTATTTTTTCATGGTTTTTCCCTCTTTGGGTCTGTGCCTTCTTTTACAACGTGACTACTATAGTAATATGCTTTGCATGATTAAACATGTATAACCTATGTCAAATTGTTTACTGTCTCAGGGAGCGAGGGAGGTGAGGAAGGGACACAGAAAATATGGTACTTAATTTTTTTTAAATGAATGTTTAAAATTGTTTTTACATGTAACTCGAAAAAAATAAAACACTATTTTAAAAGAGCATTAGTAGGTCAGTTTGTCTAGAACACTGACTGGTAATAATGTGAAATCAATATGGAAGGGCTTTAAATGCCAAAGAAAAGAACTTGTATTTTATCTTAGAAACAATAGGTAGCCCTTGAGATGTCTTAATCATATTAAAGACATGGTCAAACCTGTACTTAAGGAATATCACTCTGACAGCTCTATGGAGGAAAGATTGGACAGGGAGAAACCAAAAAATCAGGGTGGCTGATTAGAATTCTGTTTTAATAGGTATTAAGTTATTAGGATCTGAATTAGGGTGGTATCCATATAACTGAAAAAGAAATGAACTTATTAGACACTATATAGAATTAATAAGACTTGGCAACTAATTGGATGTGGGGACAGTGAAATGAAGGACAGTAAAATGTTGAAGATGACTTCAACATTATGACCTGGGTAACTGGAAGCATGGTGATGCCCTTAGCAGCAATGTGGAAGTTAGGAATAGGGAGGAATTTAAGGAAAAGATGAACTCTCTTTTGGACACGTTGGGTTTAAGATACATGTGGGGCATCAGGTGATGTTTACCAGGAAATTGAAGACTGGAGATTAGAGCTCAGCGGGGAAAGGGGGCATATATGTAGACCTTTAAGTCAACTACATAAAGATGTCAATTTAACCCATGGGGAGTGATGAGATCACTAATAAACAGAGATCTCAAGTGCTTCGCAAGGATGAAAAATGATAAAAGAGCCCAGGACAAAGCCTTGGGAATAATGAGGGGTGGAATATGATACATCAAAAGAGACTTACAAGTTATCAGACAAGTAGAAGTGGGAAAGAAGAGTTTTAGAAAAACCCATGGAAAGGAGCATATTCAAGAGGAGAAAGTGGTCAACCAAAGTAGGTCAAATTGTGTAAATAAGGAAAGGGTGAATACTAGGGAAATAAAATTGAATGTAGCAATAAAGAGACTTTTTAAGTAACCTTGAATAGAATAATTTCAGTTAAATGTTAGAAACTGGAAATCAGATTGGAAGGATTTGAAAGCAATCTAGGAAGATGGCTTTTTCTCCTCTTCCCTGTCCCCGCCCCGCCCACTTGACTGTGAAGGGGAAGAAAGATATAAGAAAATACCTTGAGGATGGGAAAGTCAAGTAAAGATTGTTTTTTTTCGGGGGGGAGGGGAAGTGGTTAAAGATAAATAGAAGATATCTGACTATGTTTGTAAGCAGTAGGTAAGGAGTCAATGGAGAGGAGAAGAGTAGAGAGGAAAGGAGGGGAGAGAAGGGAAGGGGGAGGGGAAAGGAAGGAAGGGAAAAGGAGAGGAGGAGAGGAGAGGAGAGAACAATGAGATGAATGGAGAAGGTAAGTTTCAGGAGAAGCCAGGAGAGAGTTGAACCAAGGGAACAAGTAGAGGAGTTGACTTTGGCAAGAAGAAAGGTCATCTTTTCCTTGAATCTGGAATAAGTGTGGCAAGAGTGGGGAATGATAGATAAGTAATTTATTGGCCCAGATTATTTGGATTACCATATTAATTCTATGTGTGTGTGTGTGTGTGTGTGTGTGTGTGTGTGTGTGTGTGTGTGTACGCATGCACATGCAAAGACTTGATGAACTGAAGGTACCGCATAAATTGAATACTAACTGTTCAATGATGCCTATAATTTCAGGAGTAATAAAAAAGCCACAATCTAAGTTTGCAGAGGAGGAAAGTGATATCACCTGACAAGTTAGAAACAGCACCCTGAATGACATGCTCTATATCCTCTAACAGATCATTTGGTCCAATTCTAGCCCACTTCCCCAATCCGTACAAAGGTAATACTATTATTAATCTCACTTGCACATGTAGATTAACTAATTAATTATACTTAATTATGTTTCCATTTTCAACTATGTGGAACATTTAGTTGTTGGCTGATTTTCTGTCTTGTTATTCAAAACCAAACTAATTCACACACACGCATATTTTGCTTCTTTCTTTGGTCCTTCACCCCACCATTTACTCAATCACTCTCCGTAGGTGGAAGTGATGAATGATGCTGAGTGCCAGTGGTTTCTGGTCCAAAATGAATACCCCCAAGGAGCTCCTTACACAGAGTCCCAGGCTCCTGTCAGCTTGGTAATTGATGATGTTTTCACTTCAAGGTATGGGATTGGGACCCATCGGGCTCAATGGAGGAAGTAACTGAGTGAATTGACTCAACTATGTCTCTTAGCCTTGGCCTCTAATAAGCATAAACTCATTACTGCCAAATGTACTTTAACATTGTGGGGGGTGGGGGGCAGGGAGGAAATCAATCAGTTTAAGCCAAATAATGTCAAAACCTGGTGGTTTCAGAAAGAACTTTTAAAATTTTACTTTTAACTGGTAAATGAAGAGATAAGTTTTAATCAAAGCAGCTCCTTCTTTTTTGAAGAGTTGTTCTCTAAATTCAAAATGACTTTGCCAATTTGAAATGCTAAGACCAAAAGATAAATAATCCAGAAAAAAGACCATCCAGTCAATGTATCTTTTTCTAATCTTGCTTTTTCATCTCCCATAACAACACCCCCTACTCAGAAGTACATGAGAAAACACAAGTACAGTATTTCAAATGTAGATTTTATGTAAGCTTATTTTTATAGTGATTCTGTGAACAGTTGCTCCATTTCTTATCTATTCAAACTGGAAGTAAAGTAGGCACCCTGCCAAGTCACTGACAGCATGTCTTGCCCAGGTTGCTATGGGTGACTAGCAAACTGACATCCTGGGGATCCAGCAAAGAACAGTCCCTGACTAATGGCTTCTGGATTCCCTATGACCTTTGATCCTTAATGACCTAGACTAAAACTAATGACTTGGTTCAAGAGGCATCACACAACATGTGAACTTTTAAGAAAAGAGAGTTGCCTTCAAAGAAATGATTAATTGACTTATAATATTTATACCACTGATTGATACTTAACATATTAAACATGAAGTATCACAAAAATTGGAAGTGTTTTTTCTTTTTATTGTTCACTTCAAAAAACATTTCCCTTGAAATGTGTAAAATGAATTCAGGGGTTCAATACCCAAGACAGATGAAGTCCATGAGTCATAAAGAAAAAACAAAAACAAAAAAAAGACAATTTTCTATCCAAGACACAAAGTTGGTAACTAGTGCTACTATATTACTCCAAATTTGTGCATCACTTCTGTCATGAGTGATTTTGTTGCCATTTTAGCACCAAGGGCTATTGGCTGTAATGTGCTTCAGCAAGGAGGCTGGCGGCTACTGGAAACACAGAGTATGCTGTCCGAACCTTAATGATAACTTTCATCACTGCATATTGTCACCACAGAAATGAAACTAGATGGGGGCAAATGACAAGGTTCTTCCATCACTCAATTCCATATTACACAGCCTGGGCCTGACAGCCTTCAGGACTATGCTCTCATCCATCCTGAATACACAAATAAATACATTCTCAACAGGCCCCAAAGTAGTAATCTGCCCTTCTGCAATGTCATCATTTTTCAGACTAGTACCAGCAATTCTCTGTATTTGAAAGACCCAATGAAAAGTCTTTCATTACCTTGGATTGGCTAGAAAAAATTAAAATGGGGGACAGAGAGGGTTAGTATGGTGAGGAGAACCACTCTAATACCATTAAAACAGTGCAACATTTTCATTTCCAAAACCAGAAGTAAACAGATTGTGAAATAAAGAAATATAATGATGAAATTTAAACCCATTTAAATCGGTTAGGAAGAGAGAAAATAATGACAAATTCTGGCAGTGTTTTTATTCTATAATTTTTAAAATAGTGGAAATACATTTCCCATAGTTACTATCTGCATGATAGTCAAATCTTCTAGTGTGCATATTATTTAAAATGTTACTAGGCTAGAATTCAGATGTGTCATCATCACTGTCTCACTGTATCAAAGTATTTTTTTTTTAAGAAAATCAACTTTTTAGAACACCAACAAAACTTTTCTTTTGATTATTATATTGAACGAGTGGGATTATTATTTATTCTATATATTACAACCACAACCTTATATGCTAACTATAAAGACTTAGATTTGAACTATGTCTACAAAGTTATATGAAAGAAGGAAATGAGCAAATATAAGGAGAATTCAATCAGGGTAGACAAATCAGATAACTTAGGTCAAACTCTACTTCTTTTCAACAGCAGAGTTTTGATTTATTGTTTTGGCCTGAATTATCTTGATTTCCAGATAATTTCTAATCCTTCATTTCTCTTTAGTAATATAGACCAGCTTAAGGATCTGAGGCTACCCATCAATTTGGCTCCTCCCTTTTGCTCCCTCCACATTTTCCTTCCCCCCTGTGACCGAGAGTAATATCATTATCATATTTGAAATGATTTCCTTAGAACTAGTGATGAACTTATGGAAATGACAAAAACAAGTAAGAAGACAGTATTCTGTGGCAATAATAGAATAATCTTGATAAATCTCAAAGTCTAATATGCAAAGTCAACAGTATTAGAGCTACTCAGACAATCAGATATGCTCTAATCGCCAAATCTGTTTGCCATTTTATTTATGACATAAAATTTAAAATATAACATTTGTAGCTGTGGTAATTAGCTGAATTAGAACAAAACATTTAGGAGTCTATCACAGATTGTTCCTAATGCTCTGTAAATCTATTCTTTAATTAAACTTAACCAGGTCTCCCACAGAACTCTCACTATATGATGTATGTCAGAATAATATGGAAGGAATACAGTCACCTTCTAAGTACAACCTTATGAAGATGTTTCAGTATGAGAACATTCAAATCTGATTTATGATGCTATTGTATCAACTCAGTAACTAATCTTCCAGTTCAAATGTAACACGTAAGAGCAACCTAACTGTAACATATAAATTCCACATATACTTAAAAATATTATTGTCTGTAATTTAATATAATAGAATATTTCTAAGCCTATAACCTTGCATGCAGAAGCAGTTTCTCAAGCATTAATACTTAAATGGGTCATATGCACCACATCTGTCATTCTGTCCTGAAGTCTATGAGGCAAAACCAAGACTCTGCTGGCCTATTGATTTTTCTAGCATTTGCTCTAATTTACTTAACCATTGAGAAATCCATCAGTACATAAAGGGCAACTGTCCATTACTGCCTCATTTGCAGACATTCTTTCCCCTCATTTTTGGTAAATATTTCCCTTAAATTGCTATGTGTTTACAGTGTAAAAATGAATTAGAAAAGTGCTCACACCTGTTTCTGTTCAGTAACTGCTGCACTGAGGTATATGTAACGTGCTTAAAGATAGAATAAATATCTAGACATTATTACATCTGTGTGCAAAGGGTGGTAAATTAGATCCTAATTACATTAACAGGGATTCTGCCTCCCAGCTTAAATTTTACATGAGCACTCTGTAAAAATCCAAAAGCTCTGCTGTGGTTTCTTTATGAGCTGGTGATTACAGCTACTTCCTATGCGGTCACTAAATATTCTGTTTACAAATAAATGAAGAAGCTTTGAGCCAACTTGCCAGGATAATAATCCATTTTTTCTCCCCCTCCCCAAACCCTTGCCACATAAGCATGGCAACAATCAGAAGCCCTGGCTTCATCTAATTACGCTATCACATAATTTCACAAATTGCCTTTTCACTGGGGAGCCAAGTGCAAAACACGCTCACAGTGGGATTTCAGGCAGCAGCTCTCATTTACTACTCATTCCTTGTTAAATCAAACACAAAAACACCAGTTGTGTGAAAGAAGTCAGAAAGAATCCTTGCAAATGAGACAGACAAGTGAATCTCATATTTGTGCTATTGTCACAAAAGAAATTGTGAAATTAGCAATATGAACCTTTAAGGATACAATTCATTCTCTTAAGCTTTCATTTTTTCAAAAGATACTTCTACCATTATACACAAGATAAGAGTTTATATGGAAAAAGGTTTTATAAGAATGTAAACTTTATGACAATACAAAATGGTTTTTGGTTGAAAACTTCTTTAAGATCATAAATTCTGATTCTGTGTCCTTCCTACTACACTAAATACTATGTATTATAACTACATCTGAACATCTGTTACATGTATTAAGCAAATGCCACTACTTACCTCAAGGGTGCTAATAGTAATACTGTACTTCTAGTCTGGCTACTAGGACACCGAATTCCATTCATCTTTAAAACCTCTAAAATGTAAAGATGTTCGATAAAATTGATCCAATCTCAGGTTCTGTCTTTTAAAATATTAGTGCCCTCTATGTTTGTGAAAAGCAAATGTTAAAAATTGCAAATACCCTCTCCTCCATCCCCGAAAGCCAAGAAACCAAATATAGAAGAGAGATTCAGGAAGGAGGAGGTTTGAGAAAAAGATGTTATTAGTGGGAGTGAACTTGAGGTTATAGGACTATAAGGTGACATTTTTACATCAACAATCAAACACAGACATTGTTAATTAAAGCTATTCCTTTTGTAGTAAAAGAGCCGGTAGGGTCAGGTACCATTTTTACATCACCAGCCAGTCCTTTATGCATGTAGATTTGCCAGCATTATCTGCACAGGGAGAAGAAAACATTAGCAGCAGCTGTCTCTGTGCTTTTACATTGAAAATTCTATTCATACAGACAGGTGGAGTAATTTAAAAGCCAATGTGGTGCAATTTGGATGTGACTAATGCCACTGTTTACTAAAATGCCACCATTACCACTGTTTATGGAAACATTACTAAAATTACATTTTATTCATAAGAATTTTAGGATTCTGGTTATTACCAGCTTTAAAATGTTCAGACCCAAGAGTCATACCCTTGAGCTGTGCCTTAATCCGCCTGGGTTTCACAGCCCGCCACACTGTGGAAACTACAGTTGGATTCCAGTTTGGTGAGTGATCAGACCTGCATAAGCAGTTTCTTGAATCTCCATAAGGCAAATTAAAGATATAGCTCTTTGGAGTGCTGGCCACGTGACATCAAGAAAATCTTCAAGGAGGTGAATTCTCTGTTAGATGGTTTTGTTAGGATTTGCATTAGGAAAGCTTCCTCACCCTAAAACCATTTCCCTGCATTGTTATGAGTAGACACAGGTTTGGTGTTACAGAGTCACAGAGAGGTGGCAAAGATGAATGCTACAGTTACACAGCCTTTTAACAAATTCTCAGTGCCCTTGCATGGATTTCCCAATTGTTGAAATCCTGACATTAGTATGGTTAGAAATTCCAGTTGAGTGCAGGAGAGGGAATTCTATTCAACACAAAACAAAGAAAAGCTCATCCTTGACAATAATTTGACTTATAATGCTTAACAGATTGCATTAAAATTCATACTCAAATTCCCTGCTTTATGTTTTATTTACAATAAATAATAAGTTAGATAATGGAACAATGAAAAGCTGCGTGTTGCAGTGAATAGAAAGCTAGCCAGCTAGGAAGACACAGGTACAAGACCTTTGGCATGCTAGCTGGGAGACCATGGGCAAGTCACTTAACCTCAGTACTCCAGGCAATTCAATCTAAGATTAGAAATTACAGACACATTGCCAGTCAGGGAAGGGGATTAAGTGAAGACAATTTCTACTCAAAGAAGAAATCACACTGATAAAAATCAAAGGGGTGAACCACAACCTACTACTACTACTACTACTACTACTACTACTACTACTATCATCAATAATTTTAGATGTATACTTTTTTACTCATAATTCAACTATTTTTAAATCTCTAATATGAAACTTGTCCCCATATCATATTTAATTTTTTAAATGAAAGAGTTATGATTTTGGATACTTATTTACATAATGATATATATCTTCTAAGTAATTCTACATAATAATTTTTTAAAAGGTCTACTATATTTTTGTGGGAACTCTTTTTCCCGGTAGAATGCAATCTCTTTGAAGGCATGGACTGTTTCATTTCTGTCTTTGTAGGCTTCTTAACTAGCACAGCACCTGATACATAACAAGGGCTTAATAAGTGCTTATAGATTGACTGACTGATTGATTGATTAGATGAGTTATTTTTAAAATAATAGAAGCAAACTCCTTTTGTATTTTGGTAAGTGATCATAGGATTTTTCTTCATTGATTGAACTTTCTTCTACTGTTCAGAGTTCCAAAGCCAACCTGCCCATAAATAAAAATGCAAATGAAAGTAAAATTAGATAAAAACCTAGCTCCTAAATATCCTTAAGTATATGCCAGTTTCAATGGCCCACCTACATGACATGGAAACCTCATGACTGAAGTGCAGTACAAATTTATAGGAAGATGGACACAAAGTTTTTGTGAAGATGTTTATAACTGAGTAGGAAGTCTAAAAGTTCTAGTTAAAATACTTCAAAAGAAACACATCAAGAACCAAAAGAGTTGCAGAAAAAGAAGAAAAAGTATTGGCTTGCAAAAGATCTAATATACATAGTTTTGTTAAGACCTGATTCAACCACGATATTCAAATTCAGCTGAATGGTTAAGTCAAACAGCATGTCAGCCTATTTGGTCCAGATCTGTGTTTAGAACTATAATTCCTGACAAGAAAGTTTCCTTTATCAGTATAGATGGGCAGTTTCCTGGAGCATTCAGAAATAATTGACTTGTCCAGGGTCATAGTGTGTGTCAGACAGGATTTAAAGCTAGGGCTTCTCAATTCCTAGACCTATTCTCTGTACATTGTGCTTCACTCACATCAGCTTATATTTTAGAATAGTTTTAATGAAGCCAAGCAATTCTCATCTTATCTGATTTTTAAAGTGCAGCAACACTAAAAAAGTTACATTGCATGAAGTCAAGTCTTTGAGGTCTACCTTTTCTTTATATTATTTAAGTAAGGAAAAATTATTCTTGTATTGGGTATCTACGGTCACTGATACTTATCGTAACTTACCTAGTATATGCTTTAAAACAGTGGGCAAACCAGCTGATTACTTGAGTAATTACTTGTCAAAATGACGCTTATATTAAGATAAAATTCTCCAAGAACTTAAGAGGTGACTGGGATCAGTAATTTAATATCAAGGAAAAGAGTAGTTTCCCTCTCAACAAAGGCATTCCTCTGTCTCCAGCTTCTCTTTCCTTGCCAACCAAAAAACAACTGCTTCATCTGAGATTCTCCCTGGTATGGCAGAAGTAATTGACCATTTAATGCCCTGTGATATTCTAGAGATGTGGTTCTGAGTTGCCCCTATATAAGAAAGATCAAATATATGAGCATATGTAAAGATGAGCTACAGTGTCACTGCTCCAACACCAATCTCCCCTATGACAGTTAGTGCCATGCTGGAACCTCACCCCTAACACCATTTACTATAAACAGAGGGTACCAAACACATCAGTGTTTGCCCCTATCCAAAGCATTTGCTACTGAGGAATCAAAAGAACTCTGTTTTGTGGAGGTCCCACAGTTTGGTCCAGAGGCTCCAGGATTCTATTACTGCTACAGAAATAAGTGACCAAAAATCAGAGCTTAACACACGGCCATTCAGGAAATGCAAAAGAACAAAGGATAATCATTTTAGTGTTGGTCTTGATAAAGGCTGGGGAAAATTAGAGGCTTCCCCAGAAGGGGAAAATATATATGTGTATGTATGTATGTATGTATGTATGTATATGTACACAGATATACTGCTCTTGCTGAAAAAGGCTTGGGATCAGTCAAGTCTACAGATAAAAGTGAAAACAAAGACTATACTCATGTATGTAAGTATGTATGTATGCATACCTCATGACATTAAGATTCAATACAATATTGGGGGAAATGGGGTCTTGTCTAAAAGTGAATCTGGATGAATTTCTCTTTCACTCAATTTCTTATTTCCATTAGGTAAGGTTGTTTGGATAGCGCTCCTAAACTCTGAGGAAGGAGATATAAATATTTTCCATGAAAATAATATGAAATTCCTTAAAATCTAATGCTAATGGATGGTAATGCCTGTATTTAGATAGTGACTTAAGGTTTGCAAAGCGCTTTACAAGTATTACCTTCTTTTAGCCTCACAACAACCCTAGGAGCTAAATCCTATTATAATCTCCATTTTACCGATTGGAAAACTAAGGCAAAAGCTAAGTGACTCGCCCTGACTTGCACAGCTAGTAAGTGCTTGAGGCTGAATTTAAATTGACTTTAAATTGAATTTAAATCTTGACTCCTAAATCCGGCAGTCTAGCCCTTGTTCCACCTAGCTAACTTCAAGAAGTCTCTGCTTCAAGTGTCTGTGATTTCCCCATTACAAGAACATTACACCTGGTCTATCCTCCCCTCAAATATCACCTTTACCTATTGTGAATGTGCTCATACCCTGATATATCTTCCCTAATAGGACATATATTCCTTGAAAATAAGGAGTTTCCCCTGTCTTGGTATCTCTAGCACCTAACCTGGTACCTGGTACACAGCAGGCACTTAATAAATGTGTGTTTATTGACTGATTCTGCTAATGAGCCTATTAAAATTTAAGTAAACTGGCATAATGTGTATATGTATATATACACATGTATGTGTGTGGGCATGTGCGTGTGTGTGTGTGTGTACATGTGTGTATTCCATTACTGACTAACGACTCTTAGCATTTCCAGTTTGGTTAGAACTGCCAGAGCTTGTGCCCCAGTGACACAGTCCAGGATAAGGCAGAAGACGAAGACTTTAGTGAAAGCCAGCTGGTACCAGAGGGCAAAACCTGTCTGCTAACCTAGTTTCCGTTCTTGAAGTAAACTAGAGAGGATTCAAATATTTTTTAAATCTGCCCCGTTTTTCATAAAAAATGCATTATTACTAGCAATTATTACTAGAATTATTACTAGAAATGGCTATGGCCCTATAAAATGTGGCTGATATTCAAACGCATTATTTATTTACTTGGTTGATGGTGTGGTGGTGGAGGAGAAACTGCAATTGTGCTGGGCTATTGAACTCTCAGTGGGGAAATTCCCTCTACTATGGGAGATATGCAACAGTTGTGCAGCCTGAAGTCTTGGAGCGATGCTTACAGAATTAACAACTGAGATCACATGACCAGTGTGTCTAACAGGCAGGATCTGAAACCAAGTTCTCCTAACTCAAAGCTCTAATAACCAAACTACGCCACCCTTTCATTAAAAAAAAGTTATTGCCATCAAATATAAGCAAGTTAACAGTCCAAATCTATTCCCAATCTAATATTTTCTTGATTTAGTTATAAAACTGAACAATTTTGTTATTATTTTATGGTTTACCAAGGCCAAAAATTGTATCACCTAGTGACCAGGCTATTGGGTATGATATTGTCTGTACTTCATTAGGTTAATCCTTATAGCATAGACTTAAAGCATCAAAAAGATATTTTTAAAAAATTAACCCTAGAAACAAAAGAGTAATTATAAGAAAAATTTATCACTTTCCTAGACTCAACCAATACCTTCTAACAAAGAGACAAATGACAAGGTAAATAAACAAACCTATAGTTGAGAAGAAAAATACCACAGGCACCCAGGCATATAAAAGAAATGTTTTAAAGGCCCACAAGTTGGTTACAGCTTATGACCTACATACACCTACATAGACAAACAAATTTTGAATTTAAATGTGCTTTAAAAAAAAGATTGATTCTTAATTTTATTTTCTATTCTTTATCTACATACTACAATTAATCTGTCAGAAGTGCAAAACTGGAAGATATGAAAACACAGGATCACGGAGGGTGAAGTAGGGTACAGAAGGCCAGGAGAAATCTTGGCCAGGTCACTAAGGGTCTCTGGGGCCACAACTTGGGGAACACTCTACTGCTTCCTTTGATCCCGCTAATTCACAATGATTACTAATATTAACTCTAATTCTTACGGGTGAAGAATTTCATCTGTAGTCTTTTTAGTTTATCTAATTAAGTAAATCCATTAAACATACCATTAATGTTCCAAAAACTGTCTGACTCACATAGCATATGCACACATACATATGTACATACATATACATCTATGAATGCTTTATGTATATGCATAGCTTTGGAGCTTCAATGGTTTTAGAGGTCATCTAATCCAATCTATTCATTTTACAGATTAGGAAACTTGGCCTAGGCCCTAAGAGGGTAGGTGATCTGCCAATGATCAAACAGCATTATTACAGTTGAATTGGGATATACCAATGGTTTTTTCCCAAATAATAACAAACTGTTCTATTTATATTCTAAAAAACATTTTCAGTTGGCTAATATTTCCAAATATTTTGTCAACACTTTTACATTCAGAGTTTAAACACAACAAAGTCAAGATGATACAAAATGTCCACGAACTAAGATAGAAGATTTAAATGAAACAATGTATGGTTACACAGATAAAAAAACACTCCAAAATAATAATTATATACTCTGTGCCATGTACTGTGTCAAGGGGAAACAAACACAACCATAAGACAGTTCCTCGTTCTCAACAAGCTTATGTTTTCATATGAAAAGACAATATAAATAGGGGAATGGTTACTAAGAAAGGGTGTTTTGGTCCAGAGAGTCACAAGGATGGTAAATACTGAGCCACAGAAAATGCTCATTGAAATGGCCTTCACAGAAATAATGGTAGAGTTGATGTGATAACAAAAAATAGAAAGGAGGAAAAGAGGTGCATACAGGGCATCGGGATGGATGACATGAAGACGGCCATGGTCTAGTCTGGGGCTGATAGGACAAGGATTTCCAAAGCTGAGTGGCTTAGCCCCTCCAGAGTAAGCTCCATGGAAGCAGTTCAGAGAGAGGAGCATTTAATTTCAATCTGCTTTAGCAAACAGTAGTTTATCTTTCATCATTGTCATTAGTAAAGCTTGTGAAAGCAGATGGAAAAAGCTTGAAGTTTCAGGGACAGTAATAAGAGTAGGCATTCTTTTCCTAGATATGAAAAGATTCTTTGTTATATATACTACATTAAATTTCAACAGGAAAAATATGCTTCAAATAGATGTTCTGTGGGTATGTAAAAAAAAATATTCACACCCATTTCACAGTTTTCAGAGATTTCATTTTTTCTTCTTCTTTTTCTTTTTCCATTTACAGGTCAGATGCCTTGAAGAAGCAGCTTATGAGTTGTCTCCATATGCAACATTTTTGGACCAAATGTATCAATATGAAAGAGGTGTGGGGCAAAAGGTGAGGGGGAAGTCACTTTCTCAAATACTGTACACTTCGGTGATTGAGGTTTCAGGCAAGAGTGCCCAAATTCAGTCTTCCTGCCAGACAAAACACATTCTCAGGCCTATTGACAGCTGAAGAATGTTAGCTCGTAGAGCATGATAAGAACACTTACCATTAAGCTTGGCAGAGCATGGGTGTGAGGAATAGAAAGACAGGATGAGAGGAAAGAGAGGAACAGTGGCAGAGAAAATATATATGCATTGCACTTACATTGGTCAATAGAACACATTAAATTGATCCAGATCTATAGTTCTCTTCCTTGCTAAAATGTCTTAAGACTTGGAATAGCCACCACCACCCCATCCCATTTGCAAGCAGAGATGTGATACCAAGATGCTTCCAATAGAACTAGTTACCCAAAACACAGCCAGGGCTTTCAATTCCCAATTCAATTCCACTTATTCTGTCTAAAGATGGAGAGGCAGACCCTCAGGGCACTTTTCATCTAATCATGTTTCTATGGAAACTCCATTATTAACCTGGAGGATTATGTAACTTCTGGCCTCTCCCACATCGGTTTTATCCACGATGCCAGAAAATCCATTTGTATCATGAAGTGAGATGTTAGACTGTCTACAACAAACCACTGCCAAGTAGAAAAGTCAGGTCCAAAAACAACTATAACAAAATCATCAATGAAAAGATCATCTACTTCCATATGCAATCTGTGACTAAAGCCCAAAGAAAGTTTGAAAGAAGTAGCTATTTCTATAACAATGCTTAACCTCCACTTAGATATCCAAGGCCAGTAAAACTCAAGTATTAATTGTTTTAATGTAATGGGAACAATGATTGACTGAACTTACATCTTATCCCACTGCTAGTCTCATACTTTAGCAAGGCAACAGAGAAAAAGCTTAATTTTTTCCTCTCTCCCCCTAAATCTGCAGGCAGATATATACTTTAACTACCACTTTTTGTCCCTGCTTTTCAGGATTCCTAAAAGAGACAACAGCTCCATGTAGGACCAGAATTTGAATGAGATCCACTGTGGTGAAGTTAGAAATCGTAATGTGAAGGAAAGGAGGTCAGAAAAGAAAGGGTTTTGATTTTATCTTTAATTTAAAAAAAATGTGTGAGGTTTTGGGGTTTTTTTTTTGCTATTTCAGTTAGTCTTCTGTTTTTTTTTCTCCCTAAGCCTCAGGCATCTATTCATGTAACTGCTATGTAGCAAAATAACAGTATATGCAAAACACATCCAGATTAAATGCTATGACATAATAGGTTATGGTGACATTTGAACTAACGCCCTCAAGAAGCAAAAAGAAACCTTGATATTATATATACTCCTCTTAACTGATTCTGCAGTGACTCATGCACATATATTAAGTACTTTTTAATTGTTTGAAATAACATATCTCTAAGTATATTCAACATTTCTATGAAAAAATGATTTTATTTTCCTTCTGATTCTATGTGTGTGTGTTTAAATTTGAAAACTATCTTTCAATAATCTTTTGATTCTGAGAAGTAATTTTCTTTGAGAAAGCCCTCTACCTACTTACTGAATGTGGCATACACTGAACACTGACCTAGAAGTTACAGCATTGAAACTTTATTTTACTCCTTAAACAACAAAATTGAAAGCTAGTTTCCTTATTCTTTTCTTTTCTTTCATTACATATGAGTAGGTCCAGTTTTGTTTGTAAGAGACCACAAATCCAAGAAAGGGGCTTTAGTTCTCTCTTCAGAGTAGTAAAATGTGCTCCTGATTAAATCTACCTGTGGATAGCTACAGACCAGCACATTTTTCTTCTTATGCAGCTGGGGTACAAATCCAATAAGGTTTTTATTCAGTGCCTATTCTGCTTCTTCAGAATACAAACTCTTTAAAGCCCTTTCAAAGGCAGATTTTTTTTAAACTAGAATAACCCAATGAAAGGATTGGCCCATTCCTTTAAAAAAAAAAAAAGGCAGGGACTGGGTGGGATGAGGGGTGGGAATCCAAGTAATTTTTTTAAAAGTTATTCGGAATTTTTGAATTTACCTCTTGGTGTTTAAAAAAACTTGACGTATAATCTCCTATATAGTTTGTGAAAAAAATCATTTAAAAAACTCAACCGTAGTTAAAATTAACCCCTTGTAGGACTTCAGAATTCATTCCCTGTTAGATCCTAATTATTCCACCTGATCGCATAGTTCCCAGTTTGCATGAGATTATAGTGAGAAAAAATGCTTTGTAAACTTTAAAAAGCTACATAAATGTGCTATTATTATTGTTGTGGCTAATAGAGAACTCCTTCTGAAATTTGAAACTATAAAGGCTACTCTGACCTTGAAAGGGGGGGCACTGAAGGCTTAGAATCTAAAATATGCATGGAGAAAAATTAAAATCAAACAAAAACACAATGAACACACACTTCAGACTTTCTGTTCTCCTGTGTCTTTAGAACAATCGTTAGCAAGAAGTCAGTACCTAAGTGTAATTGTTACCTAGGTAGACCAAGCACTGCAAGTGGCGATCAGAAGAAACATGCATGGAAAAGAGAAGGGGTTCTCTTGTCTTTGGAGGAGTACTTAGTGTGTATTAGCATAAAAAAAGGAGGGAAGGAATCTCTCTTTAAATGTATATACTTTTCTTATTCTTATATTAATAGCAATCATATTTTGTAGGCATCTCTCTTGCCAAATTTGTCTGACTTTCAAAACTAAGACCCTCCTTTTAAACCAGAAAGGTGGAATTAGAGCAGTCATTTAAATAACTCCCAAACTCTTAGGATACCAAACAATTGTTCAAGATTGCCTTTTCTCCTTGAGGTATATAGATGGTAAAGTAAATGAAATCGATATTTCAGCATAAATTAGTATCTGCCCTGGATAAACACCTATTTCTGAGATATTAGTGGCAAGAGGTAAAAGGGGTAATGAAAATTAATCCAAGGATTAATTTCATAAAATACACATGTGGACTTTTCTTTCAGTTTTGTGGTATAAGAACTACTCTCATTCCTTGAGTCACAAATGACTGAAATCTAGTACACTGGATAATGACTATGTCAAGACTAAACTGTGACCTGTTAGGCAACTAGGTAAAAGCCATCAAAACAATGAAGGGGGCAGTTTAAAGGTATTGGATAACCTATCCCACCTCTCTACTCTGTGAACTGTAAGAAGGAAAAGCTTGGGTGCCCTCTTTCAGCTAAATGATGCTGCCAGGTTCAGGATCAAAATGTCAAAGATCTGTAATTTTGTCAGTGTGAGTCCTCTTTCCACTAACACAAAATACAACCTTTTAACACTTAGTAGGTGGTGTCTGTTATTACAGATTTTAAAAAAATCATCACCTAGTAGCCACTCTGAATTTAACTAAGCTGGTCCTCTGACAACCGAAATACAACTCATTGCTAGACATGTAAAGTTCATCATCTGCTGGAACAGCTTTCTAGAACTTGAGCTAGCCTGAGGGACCCAGACAACCAAGAAAGAAAAATAACACCCAAGCAGGAAATAAATCAAGAATTTGATAAATAATAACTTTACTTAAAAATTAAAAGTAAAAGCACTGACCAGCAATATATTTGTTCATATACTCATTGCTTAGAAATAAGAAAAGTCAGTGAATATTTTCTTGGCCTGTAAAAGTTTTTACAGTATGATCATCTATCTGCAAGACTATTCACAAATGTATAACCTATAAATAGCAGGTATCTGGGGGAAGGATAAAAGAAGTAGCTTTCCCTTTACTTTCCCACTCTCTTTTCTGATTCTGTCTGAACCAATATTTGATAATATTTTATTCAGTGGCACCTCAGTTTGAAGTTAAATGTAAAGCTTTTTACAGATTTGTGTGGAGGCTGAGGAAAGCCCATTCATTTTATACTTTAGTATAAGCCTAGACTATAAAAAGTACTTTTATTATGGCTTCAGGGCCAGTCTTGATTTTTTTTCAAGGTTATTTATAAACTGGTTGGCCCCAGTGATAAAATATCAGCATGGCAGCAACATCGTTATTTGACCCATTATTACCTCTCTTCTCTTGCTAGTCTCAAACACCAAGATAATTTTGGGCTTCATCCTTCCTGATTCCTTTGGGCACCTCTTATGGGACTCAATGCTGGCAGAAGATGTACACCAGCAAATTTTCTTAGGGTGGATCTTATCAAAAAGCTCTTCTACAGAAGTGCAGTAAGTGTCAGAAAAGGGTTGCCTCTCAGACTTGGTAGCACTAAGTGCTATCAATTTAATGAAATACAAAATGAATGAAATCCCATTTTATTGCCCTATCATGGAAGGAAAGTGCCACTGAATTCTTGAAGTATCATTCAGTAGAAAAGAGGTCAAGAGATTTCTACTAAACTTGAAGAACATCCAATATCAAGACCTAGCGAAAGACAGTGTCTTTCATCCAAGGATCAGACCACTTAACTGTAGACAGTCTCTTAAGAAGAAGGTTGGCTTGGCCAATGTATGTTGAGACTTTTGAGGCACAGAAATACAAGAAGATATTATACTAAGTCAAAAAGAAGTTGGAATTGGCATCAGTGGAGGAAATACCCACATTAATGAAATCTGGTATCAAAAAAGCCATGTGGCAACAGTAGACAAAATATTGGACATGAAGAAAATCTGAGTATGAAATCTAGGCTCACACATTTCACCAGTGACTTTGGGCAAGTCCCTTAACCTCTCTTAGCCTCAGTTTCATCATTTGTAAAATGGAAACAATAGCATCTATTTTCCAGGGTTGTAATGGGAATCAAATAAGCTAATATACATATACATATATATATATATATATATGTGTGTGTGTATACATATATATATATATGTAAAGTACTCAACAAACCTTAAAGTATTATGCTTTAGCACTTTAGTACAATGCTAGTTATTATTGAAGTATTGCTGTATAACAATGACATTTTGGAATACTTTGGGATAATAGCAGCTAAATGTTACCAACAACATCAGTTTTCAAAGTATAGTCCTTGGAGACCCTTGGAAGTCCCCAAGACCCTTTCAGGCAGGCTTTGAGATCGAAACTGTTTTCATAATAATACTAAGACATTATTTGTCTGTTAAAATATTTTTCCCTTTTCCAATTATATGTCTGTGTGATGCCAGATTTTCTTTATATACTTCAATCAAAACAACCTATCATCATAGACTGAATGCAGAAGCAGATAAGGGAAGTTAGTTTTTATTAGACCAGAAATTAAAGATATTCGTGTGTGTGTGTGTGTGTGTGTGTGTGTGTGTGTGTGTGTGTGTAAGTAATACAATGCCACTCTTTTTACTACAGTTTGTTTTGGGAAATATTGTTTTTATTAAAATAATTAGTTAACATAATAGGTTTATTTTTATTAAATGCATTTGTAAATATTTTAATTATCAGTTTTAATTTCTAATATGGTAAATATCAATAGACATAACCCACAAAAACAAAAGTTCATTTGGGTCCTCAATAATTTTTAAGAGTATAAAGTGACGCTGAAGTAAAAAAATTTGAGAATTACTCATCTAGAGTATTTAAAATTGCTTACCATTTGTCCTAAAATTTTTGACAATAAAACAACCTTCAACTCTGAATAGAGGTAAGTGGTGTGGAGGATGTATGTTATGAAGTTGCTACTGCTGCTCTGTTTCTTTTCCAATTCTACAGAAAAACAATTTGCAACAATTTATTTTCTTGAGCATTGCTAGTCTCTGAAGAGGAATAGAGCTTGCATGGCATTTGGCTTATCACAAGATTTACTAAATAGCAAAGCTTTTCAAATATGGCAAGTATATGTGATTCAATGGCTGATATCCCCATTTCATTCTACTTTTGTGACAACAGAGGGCTAATCTGACACAGTAGAACAACCACAAGTTCACAAAAAGGAGATCCCAGTTTAAAAGCATTCACATAAAACTTTAAAAAATATACACAGTTTTACACATGGAAAATAGATACAGGTCAATTTTCTTCTGGCATTTAAAAGTATTTAAACAAATCTTTAATCGTTTACATTAACTTAGGCTAGTACATTTTGAAACTTAATTTTCTGTATCAATTACATCAGTATTGTCTCTGTGAAATATGCCTGTTTTTACTCACTATATATTCAATATCATTGACTATATTTTGAAATTTGAAAAATATGAATTTTTCTACAAACTGACCAGGAATTACTTAAGCAATGGATTATTAATAAGAAAATGCTTTGCAACCCTGGAGAGTGATATTTAAAAAAAACTACTGTTATCATTACATAAATTTCCATCTTGCCTTCCCTCCAAGTTATCCTATATAGAGTATTAAAACAGTATACTTTAAAAATACAAAATATTTGGATTAAAAATGTTTGGTGCATAGAATTCATTCAAAACAATAACCAAACTAAACAAATCCCCCAGTGGTATAGTCAAGTATCTCTAGTTTCTCACATCTCCAGCAGAATTCCTGCAGCGAAAACAGCAAAACTCACACAGACAATATAAACTGTTACTCTGTTTGAAAAGTCACAAGGGATTGAACAGGAAGAGCTGACTATATATTGCTGTTTTCCTTTACTGTTCTAAATACAGTGACAGAACTTTCACTTTGGAACTGTGCCTCAAGCAAATGAAAATTCTGCAACAGAAGTCAATGCGTTCAAGCCCTTTAAAAAATAAGTTGTGCGATTATCATGAATCACAGTATCGTAACTGGAGTTTATAATGAACCATTTGCCAAAGTCACCAAAATATTGGCAGAAACCCAATCCTACTGTGTAATGAGCAAGCCTCATTTTCTTGTTTTAATGGGATTTCTTAGTAAGAAGCGGTGGGGTTTAGGTGATAAAGGGTTGGTTTGTCTGGTCATCAGAAAAGTCTGACTTCTAGCCTGGTCCTTGACATATTTCGGTTTTATAACCTTGGCAAGTCCTCTGAGCAGTCCAAAATTCTTTAAGACCGTGAATTCCAAATAGTATCAGTTATAGAAGTTTCCATACTGAGATTCCCCTCATATTAATAAAATCATAGAGCAGGACTCTTACCCACAAAACAAATAAGTAAACACAGAAATAAATAAATTGTGGGACTATTATTAAGAATTTAAATAATCTGTTTATTACCTTCTCAGATAAAGTCATTTATATCACAAATGTTTATTATACATTCTTGATCTTACGCACATGCTAAATTTGATCAAACTACAAAGATGATCTTCAGGCAAAAATCCTCTTTCAGAAGGGACACACACACACACACACACACACACACACACACACACACATTATGTTTCAAACTATGTGTTCACCTTGGTAAAATTTGAGCTAACAGTTATTTCTTTAACTGTCCCAAGTGCAGAAGAGATCATACTTCTGGACAATTTATATTTTTCTACCACAATCAGGCCACTGTCTATGCTTATTTCACATATGTCAGTTAGAGTTCACTTACTGTTAGATGCTGGAACAGCCACGCCCTCATGATATTTGTGGCTACTTTGGGAAAGATGCCACGCTTTTTATGTCGCTTTTTGTCCTTATCTGGATCATCATCATCACCTGTGCTGGGGGAAGCTACACTGTTGTCCAAGCCATCACCTGTAAATATAGTGAATCAAATTTTGACTTATGCTACCTTGACATGTTTTATTAAAAAAAAAACTGCCTTTGGATAGACACAAAATCATGAGTAGCTAAAAGGTAATAGAGTCTAATATACTGTTTTGCCAACGACAGGGGAAAACAACTATTTAGTCTCTAAAATAGCTAATTTTTAAAAACATCCACCCCAAACAAAGAACTCTCTAATTAAGCAGAGTAGCAAATTGATTTAACAGCCAATTTTTCAATTTTTTTCAGTTTGTGAAGGAACAAAGTAATTAGTGGGGAAATATGGGGTCTTTATTAATTCTATCTTTAGAACAATTTATTTAACTGCATGAACAGATAAGTGATTGTCTGCTGATGTGGATTAAACATAGTCCTGTGACAAGTACCACCATTCTCCTAGGGGATGCAAATTCCACATACTGCATTCGGGATCAAGTTAGAGGGGTGAGGATGCATATGATGTTAATCATATCCACCTTACACAAACCTTGAGATAATACCTTAAGAAAATCTAAAGCAGTAGGTGAACATCAAGATAATCAGTCAAGTAAGACATGGGAGAGCGTTAGATGTATGGTCATACATTGTACAATTAGAAATAAAAGCCATCTCATCAATCTTCATCATTTGCAGATGAGGAAACTGAGGCCAAGAGAGGTTTAGTGAATTGCCCAAAATCAGACAAGTAATAAGGATCAGAGTTGAGATTTGAAAGCAGGTCTCCTGACTTTAATAGAGAGCACCTTATTTTTCCTGACAACAGTGTGAATTCTAAGCCCTGAGTTCAAATTCGAGCCATGAGATGTATTTTGTTCTTGTCCATCTATAAAATGGAGCTAAAAAGTACACATTCTATTTATCCCACAGGGTTTTTGCAAGAAAAGAGTTTTATAAATCTTAAAATATTACAGAAATATAAGCTGTTATTATTAGGCAGGATTCAATTTCTCTTCTAGTGGTCTAACATATGAAATAAGTTTTAATTTTAAAATAGTGTCGATTGCAGTCGGCTATATCATCACTGAGATCCTTTCTAGCTCTAAAATCCCATGACTGAAGCTAAAAAGTTGCCAATAAAGTATATTTCTGTATATTAAATCCTGTTTTGCTGCTTATTTCCATTATAAAATTGGAGCTGTGCTCCTTTGGGAGGAAAAATGTTGGCCCCATGAGGCAATAAAATTGTATTTTAGGATGCAATAAAAGTTTAAAGCAGTATATTTAAAAGAAAATATACTTTCTGAGGAAATAATCACACTACTCAAAATAAATCATAAGTATAAATGTAAAGGTGCTACCGTTATTTTTGTTTGTCACAACAGCAGAAAGGACAAAGGAAAAACAACCAAGTACCGAATACACTGGCTTGTTTAAAAGTCTTCCAGCTTCTTTCTGACTCCCTCCTCAATAAGCTACAGCAGGATAATATGTTTCAGTAACTTAGAACCTGTCCCCCAGCACTCTGTACATATTGGTGGCTTTTTAGAAATAAGCAGTTTGATCTAGGAAGAAACATAGAGGTAAGGATGATAACAGCAGTAAATGAGCAAGAGAGTTTATTTACTGGCTATACATAAGAGCAAATGAAATAACAGGGAAGCATGCTATATGGTCTAAAGAAGCAGAAAATTCCACTTAACAGGCTTTCAAGTTATTTGTGTATGTAGATGTATATGTACATAAACATACACACATACGTACTTATATGTATGTGTACATATACTATATGTGTACATGTGTTTATATGGACAGTAGAACTGAATCAATTTTCTGAACTATAAATGCTCTTTTAGTAATCTCTATTTTCTATTTAAAATTTTCTATATAAAAAGGCATACCTGTAATTTTTTTCTCACTATATACAGAGAGAAACCTACATTTTATTTTCCCTAGGCAACTTACTGAAACTTAAGGTGCTGGTTAACTCATCACAACTCCCGCTGACCAATGAAACAAACAAACAAAAGTGACCAAGAAAGTGTTTAGAATTGGACTGAGCTAAAAATTACAACTGCACTTCATTAAGAAGAGTTAAAAAAAAAAAACATATTCAGTATTTGTAATTATATCCTGTTAAAAACAGATCATATTTTTTAAAAAGGCACAAAAAAATTTTTTGGGAGCCCTCTTTGGTTGAACTTACTGGACCGCAAACAGTCCCTAGTGAATATTTATTCTTCAACCCAATCCAATAAACATTAATTGAGCACCTACTGTGTAGAAAGCATTGTTATGTGCTCATGGGATCACTGCCCTCAAGGAGCTTAAAGGAAAAGTTTTATTTCTATTTGTATATCCAAGAGTCTGAGGAGAGCTCCAGACAAGACTTGAATGATAAATTCTTTTAAAGCCCAATATTTAAAGAGGCTTTTATACAGAGAAGCAATTCACCATATGAAATAACAATTCATAAAAGAAACATGAGCCAAGGAACAAGTCAACAGCATTTACAATTTCAATGGGCTAATCCACCTTCAGTTTGCCAAAGTTAACCAAGGAGAAGAGAAATATCGATTATTTCTTCACTGATTAGACACAAGGAAACACTTCTAACCTACTGACATTTTTTTTATTACTTCTTGATAATTATTTATACTCCTTTCATTTTTTTTCTATTTCAGAACCCCTTCAGATTAATTTAGTAGAAAATGCCTAGTGCCTGCACAGAAGAGAATTCATTGATAATTTATGGAAATATCTACTATAATCCAGAGGAGATGACTTTTTTCCAGCTTTTTGCATCAATAGATAATCAAGGCCTTAAAGCAGCCTTAGCTTCCCATTACCTCAGGCAAAAAAATTCCTGAAAGCATGCCTTGAGGGCACCTGAATTATATACTCCATTAGGAGGGGAAAGGCTTTCTGCATTCCATGTATAACACTCACCAGAACCTTTCCTGTTTATTTCTGCTGTATGAAAGCAGAAGCATTAGGAACAGAATTTTTTAAGTGAAGACTTATGTAGATACAATGGAGAAACCTTTCAAGCGAGATCCAGATCACCTCCTTCAATCCCTGGCAGTGACCTATCCCAAATAAAAGGTTTCTGTTACATCATTAGCTCAAGCCAAAAACAGCCTTGGCTTAATGCATAGTTTGTTCTTCCTACTGTTTTTAGGCAAATACAGCTACTTTACTCCCATCTGGGAGGGAAATTACACTGCTGGGTTGTAATCTAAGACAAGATTTTCATTGGAAGCAAATGCTTTCAATCCAGTGTAAATACTGGTGCATGTTCAGAAAAGCCTAAAACAATAAACCCTGGTCCTGTCCAGCACAAGTCAGGGGAAATGGAGAAGGAAAAGCAGCATAATAAAGCAAACTATTCTCAAAGCAAACTCTTTCACAGATTTTAATAAATGGCTTGACCTCTTCCACTTTTAAGGAATGGAGTTGATCTCGTAATGTCTAAATCTCAGAGAAAAGCCCAAGTGGTCAGTTGTACCTTTAGCATTTCCATCCTCTCTGCAATTTGATAGTCATCTCTATGAGGTCTCTGGAGGATTTGCTTCCTTCTCTTTCCCCCTCCCCTAAAATTTTAAGATCGCTAAGAAAAAAAAAAAAAACTTAGAGAACCACTGACCAACCACATGGCAGCAGCTCTGAAGCACATTTGTAAAATGTCAGCCGCGACTTCATTCCTAGAACTGACTTCTCCTGCCGCCAAATGAAGGCAAACTGAAAAGGTGGAAATAATCATAAAAATGATGCCAGTCCATAAACAAGCTTACAGCCTCATTAGGATAGCAGTAGGCTCCACTGGGTGATTTATGCTCGTTTTGCTGATGCCATGAGGAAATGCCATAGGGCGACTTAAGCCAACTGCTAATGGTTTCTGACAGCTTCTTAGCAACTAGTGCAAGCAACGTTGTGGCGTTTGCGAGTGACAGAAACCGAAAATGTCATATTATCTGCCCATGTGTCATGAAGTCCGTGTGGCAATTAACTAGCAGGCCAGTGACTGAGGGGCCAGAGGCTCTTGAACATGGCCCTTGGCTATTCGGAGACAGACTAGGCATGGCTTGCATTCTCACTGCACATATGCAACATTCTAATGCAGGAATCTGGTTCACACTACCTTCCTGTCATTGAGGAAATTGGCCCAGTCCAATTCTTTCTCTGTAGGAACTCCAATTCTTTCTCTTTAGCAACTGCATGGCATTATCAGGGGAGCATATAAACTAATCTGCTTTCATACGGTTGTTTGAATGACACCTTAATGGGTGATACCTGATTCTTCATCTTTTGAACACTGGATCCAAAGGTGCTACCTTTTTTCTACGCTCACACAAATTAGTCTAAAAGGATTTAAGATCACTGAAGCAGACTCATTGCCTGTCAGATTGCTAGAAGCATAGGAACTCTGCACAGCAACAAGACGCTATTGAAAAAAACACCAAGCCTGTAACAAGCAGTAGGAGAGTCTTGGCTACACATTTCAGTTTCCAAGCTATCAAAACCATGCACTATATGTCAAACTGTCAAACCTTTCAGCATGGGCCATTTGCCCTTTCAAATAATATTTAAGAATTGTTTTTACAAAATTTTATAGGCCATGGTCTAGTGAAAGAGGCCAGCCAACAAAGAAAGGAATTTGTACTACAATTCGTCCGCGGACAATTTCTTGTGAGACCTGGGCCTATCCCTACGGAACAAGGCAGGTGACCTGTGGCAGCTCCCAGGCTGTCAGAGAGCTCAGATTTCAAACACGCTCAACTCCAACGTCCCACAGTTGCCTATTTAAGCATGCCCAGGCATTTAGGCTGTGCTATCTCATTCCTTTCAAGAAAGGATAAAGCAGCATTTATCG
The DNA here is from genome assembly GCA_023548195.1 of Bettongia penicillata ogilbyi. Lineage (NCBI taxonomy): Eukaryota > Metazoa > Chordata > Mammalia > Diprotodontia > Potoroidae > Bettongia > Bettongia penicillata. The sequence continues at coordinate 2,892,555 of JAJHZJ010000349.1, read as the reverse complement.
TATTCAGGCCATTCAATGGGTCAGACTGGCCATGTCAGCAGGGGTTCCTCTCATGCAGGTCAAAACCCTCTCCCCTTTTTCTCCCCCTACCAACTCACTCTCTGTCCTTCCAGCAGCATGATTCTTCGACCCCCCACCCTCAAATCTACACAGAAATATAAGCAAGAGCAAAGAAAATAATTCATTTAAAATTTCAGTATTGATGGATAGCTACATATCAGATGAATTTACTATCAAATTCTTCACCTAATAAAGGCACTGTTTTAAAAAAAAAAAACAGGGTTACACACATCCAATTGCCAGTACAAATAATAGTGCAAGTCGAAATACTTTTTTTTTACTTCCCTGGAAGTAAAAAAGAAAAGGAAACAATGACCCAAGACTTCATAAAAGAGTTTCAAAAACATTTCCAACTCTAACTCATGCAATCCCTCTTTTATGCACACACAGAAGTGGCATAAGTATTTGACATTCACATTGGAGTTCAAAATTGAAGCTCATTTACAGAGACTTTTTGAAATTCAGAAGTTATTCAGAAAGTCATCCAAAAAGCACTCATAAAGACCATGTGGCATAGTGCTAATATTTTCTTCAGGTGAAATCATTATCCCATATCCTAATTTTTATTAGGGAGAAAACAGAAATATGAAGTGTTACGTTTAACTTTTTTTTTTTGTTTCACAAAGCCCATGGCCACCTAAAAAGATAATATTGCATTCCTTCCTTGGAGTTCTGGAGCATTTCAAGACTCCAAAATTCAGGTGTACTTCAATCTGAGTGGTCCCTGGTGAAAACATTTCATTCTGTGGGGCTGTTGCTTAATGTTAATGTCCAAGCTCTAATGATAAATGTTGAAACTGTAACACAGTTCTAGGTGCCCTTGCTTTTTATGATAATTCTGTGGTTTGGTCTCAGATATATCTAGTCAAGAACCCAGAAGACAAATGGGAGAAGGTTCCTAGCTAAGTTTTGGAGAGGCGGAGAGAACAAGACAATACCATTTCACAGTAATCCACTAACTTTTTTGAACATTTTAAACAAGTGTTTCTTTTCAAGGAATTAATGAAACATTGTATGTGTTTAAGGTTCTAGATGAATGTAACTTCTTCAAAATTACTAATGATCTTGCTTTTCATTGAAATAATGAATGTAATAACTTTTATTAGTACTCAAGTCCTAATGTATACCTTTTCAACTTGATAGGACCTGCTTACATTTTGCCTGTAAACACCTGAAAAGGAAATACTGCTGGAATAATGCTGTGAAATAGATTTTAGTAGATATGAATGCAAGTTCTCTAAAACTTAAAATGCAGCCCTCACTTCAGTGAGAAGAGTTTTGAGTTTTCAATATTCACCTTTAGAATTCTACATAAATTCAATTATTGAAAAGAATTCACTTGAATAAATCCTAAAAGAGACATGCTCAATAAAAATGGGAAGTACTCCTGGACTATGTACTGCTTCAACAGAATAATATTCTTTGTTTAATGAATCAATGTCCTCAAAAATGCTTATGTAGCACACAGCTCATCATAAATATGCCAATTAATGTTTATAACTTGTAATAAAGAGTTATTCCTTTTCCAATGAATTAGACTTTCTGATAAGTACATTTTGAAGCTATGTGCCTATTTCAAGATTCCTACCTGTTAGGCCTTTATTGTTCTTATGCTCAGGCTTAAGAAAACATTATGCGAAAGTTATTTAGTTCTTTCTGGCAGGTTTTCTAAAAAATCTATTTATTATACCGCTCATTATTATATTCTCACTATATAAGGAAAGGAAATATTCTGAATATAATACTTAAATCAATTCAATAGCATTTAATCAATACCTACTATTGGGCAGGGACTGAGCTAAATCCAGGGGATTAAAAAAAGGCAAAAGTAGTCTCTGTCCTCAAGGAGATCACAGTCTAATGGCAGAGAAAATATGTAAACAAGTAGGAAATATGCAAGACAAAGTGGAGGTAATATTGGAGGAAAGGTAGCATTAAGAGACATTGGGTAAGACTTCTTCTAGAAGGTGAGATTTTAGCTGAGACTTAAAGGAAGCCAGGGAAGTAGAGAAGTAGAGACAACAGGGAAAACATTCAAGGCATGGAGGGGTGAGCAGTGAAAAGGCTCAGAGTCAGAAAGATGGAGAATATCTTGTGTTAAGAATAGCAAGGAGGACAGTGTCTCTAGATCATAGTCTATATGAAGGGGAATAAAGCATAAGAAAACTGGAAAGATAGGGAGGGACCACCAAATTAGAAAGGGCTATAATTTTTAAGAATTTAATGATGGTTTCATTTAGCTCTTTCAATTAAACTTAACACATTTATTTATTAAGATACCCACAAAGTGGCACTTTTTTCTTTTGGTGTCTTCCCATCCTTACATATATATGTCATTGCTTTCAATCAAAAGCGATGCCAGTTTGATCAAAGTAGAATAACCAAAAATAAAGATTCAACCAGGTGATTCCATGTAATTCATTTCACCATTCATGATATTTTAATACTAAGTACAACTGAAAGAGAAGCATTTCCAAAAACTCCCATGTGGCATCTTTAGGAATCACAATAAACAATTGGATGTTGGCAACTGCCATGACTTCTATCATTTCCAGAAGTTCCTATCAAAGGCTGTATGTTCTATAGTACAAATGTAGATGTTACTGGGTGTAGGAAAGCAGGGTGTGAGTGAATACTTTGAAATGCAGTACAAATATACTATAATAGTACTGTTACGTAGCAGAGGTTGAATTAGCATATATGGACTGTCCCAGAGAGCTTGAGAGCTTAATGTTCTCAGAGAAAATGACCAGTTGGCACAAGCCTGTACTGCTTTATTAAAAGACATAGAGCTCAAGTTGTTTGGACAGTGAAGGGCAGAGGTGAAATGTAACATGCCTAATCAGCAGCCCTGAAAACTGCTTCCTTTTTAGATGATTTTGATTATCAACCTCCTGGCAGAGTAAAGCTCCCTTACTTGTTTAAGTTTATATCTGTCAATGAAGACTTGCATTTTATATTTAGCTCTACTTATGTATGTAGGAAGTAACTTGTCCCACACCTGATACATTACACTGAGTATCTTTCTAACCCTTCCCTCTTTTGAGGGAAACCCTAGATGTAAGACAAAATCTAATCATGAAGCAATTTTTCCCTGGAGGACTAAGGTGAGGGGCCTTAATTTATGACAGGTGTGAGAGAAGGGAACCTAAACTACCTCTCATAAGAAGCCAGACCCATAGGGCTGAACCCAGTGCCACCATAACTCATGGTTCCAAACAAGAAGGGCTTAACAGTTGAAAGACCGTATGCAAAGTTTCTCAGCTGCCCAGCACTCAGCAGCAACTCCTTAATGTTACCACTATTATTATTTCTATTTTTTAAAAAATCACTTTCTTTATCTGTTACACTTAGGTGGATGAATCAGGAACTGTGATATGAAGTTTTTAATTTTTAGTTGAAGTCAGAAAGCATAGTCAAGGTAATAAGAAGTAATTACTAGAGAGGCTCAGGGGAATGAATTGGTGCTCTATTTGAATCTCCAATGGGCAAATGTGGACATCACAAAAGCCCAAATAGAAAAACTAGAACCAGAGGAGCAAACCTTTTCCATCTTCTGAACCTATATTGCTTCTGGGGAATAAAAGAGTTGCCATTTATCCTGGGCCCATATTTACTTGATGCATTCTCTCCCTGTCCCCCCCAAAGAGGAATCTTCTTTATGTAATTCTTTGTTTCTTTCATTCCATAAGTTTATTTTCTTTTCTCTTCCTTCCTTCTTTCCTTCCTTCCTTCCTTTGTTTCTTTTTTGAGGTCAGCAAAGGAAGGAACTATGCAATTTAAAATAAAAGACAAAAATCAACAGGGATTCTTCATGCATCTCAAGTGTATGTTTGTTTTTTGTTCTAACCAGAGACTTCAAAAGTGATGAAATTCATCTGTAATTTACAATCTTAGATCATAAAAAGAGTGACTTGCCCAGAGTCACAGTTGATAGACTTGTGATTTCACTTGTATATGGAACTCCAAATGAAAAAACTCTCTCCACCAACACAACACAACCTTCTCTGTAATTTAACAGTCATAGATCTTTGTCTAGAGCACTAATCAGTTAAGTGACTTGGCCAGGTTCACAAAGTCAGTATTTATCAGTCAGGACTGAAATGTATCTTTTTTACTTCCAAATCATCTTTCTTTCCACCATGCCAAGATGCCTTTCATTCTATACATTAAATTTACTTTAATTTTACTAAATACTGTCTTACTTTTTTATCTCTAGTTTGCAATCTACCTACCCACAAAATACAGAGAAAGATTGAAGCAAGAATGACAAGGGAATATAATATACCATTACAAGCAGGCCTCTCTCCTCCCTCTATTTCCAAAGTTTGTTTTTAAGTTGACAGTACTCAAAACATACTTTTCTATAGAAAAATTATAGATACGTGGCCAGAGTAACCCAACACAAACTAGTTAAGGCATGCAACTGAATATATTACTAAGAGTATTTGTCTAAATCAGGGGTCGTAGGAACAGGAGCCTGTATGTAGCAGGAAGAAGAGAGAAAATTGATAGGCTCTGAGTGCCGAGCAAGCCCTTAGCAAAATTTTGAAGTAGCTGAAGTTTGTTTTTGTCCCTTACTTTTCTGTTATGCTCTCTTTCCATTACTCAGTCCCCAAGTCACTAAGTGCCTCACCCAAACCTATCACCACAATGTACATTGTGCTCCGTGCATACCAATCTCCACACTCCTCTGTACACATCAAATATCCCATCACTCAATGAAATTGATCTTAACTATGGGTTGGAAAGAAATCAATGTGGTTGAACTAATTTATATGAATTTCTGAAAGGCTAAGGTCAGGCCATTAAACTTTTTTAAAGGTTTGAGCAGCTATTGTTGTTATATGTGTTTTTTAACTCCATGCCCTTCCTCCCCCCCCCCCCCCCACCTTTTTAAGTATGCCTAAAACAAATGGATTTTTACTTAGTGGAACTGCAAGAACTAACAAGGTGAAATGAACATTTAAGAAGAGTTCTGGCACAAGATATTTCTGTGAAGGAATAAGTACACCACACAAGTAGAATACTGTTATGCCTGAAACTCCACTCTAACAATTTTCCTGAATTGTTCATGATTTTCATAGTTTCTTCCCTTTCATTCTGAACTTCTGAAGCACAAGGTTGTTTAAACACTCTCTTCCCTGCCCCCCTCCCATAATGGCTCCCATGACAACAGCTAAGAAGCGTCAATAACTTAGGAGGAAAAGTAGGGACAACTGCTGTCTGGATGGCTTATTTATAAAATGGGTGTTTATAAATTTAGGACCTCCTAGATGCCAAAGCTGAAGTAATTTCTTGAACACAATAACATTTTCAATGAGATCTCTTTTATTTTGTGATTCTTCACTGGCAAAGCAACTAATTTACAAAATTGACACCTCCCCTAAAAAATAAAAGAGGGACTGTGTGATGAGGCTTTGAAAAAAATTAGATCTAAAATTAAACATTTAGTGAATTTAAACAGAACAAAGCAACATTTGCATCTGAGCTTTAATATATGTGTGTGTGATTTTAAATTATGCATTAGACTTTTTAATAAATGTTAATAAAGTCTATAAGTCAAGAAAGATATTCTTGTTTATAATTTACTCCAAAACTATCTTCCAGAAGAACTCATAGAAGCAGAGTACTGTGGACAGGTATAATTTACATAGAGAAGTCTGATAAATTTCCCAAGTCTTTTTTTCTTCTTAAATCATCATACTTCTTTCTTTTTAGAAGGGAGCACCTTTTTCTAGTAATTTAATATGACTTTTTGACTTGAATTCCCCTCAGGGGAACAACAGCAAATTAGTTGCCTATACACAGAGGACATACAGCACTGATGAATAGGAAAAAACACAGATTTTACTCGTTTTTCATCCATTCAGCATTTTTTTTTTTTACAACTAAACACCATAGGAGAGCCCTGGGAAAAAGGGAAAAAAAGGGGGCCTAAATTGTATTTGGAGTCTTAGAAACTCCAGGATTATGGACATGCTATGAAACATTACTGAATCTACGTATTTAGCCTACACATTAAATATTAAAACAAGAACAGCCAAAAGTCAATGGGAACTCTCACAACCTTTTTTTTAGGAACAAAAGAAAATAACTGTGAAGGCCGAGACATAAAAAGCCATACATTGTCACAGTCAAAAATCTCAGACAGTTTAAACTATATGGAGGATCTTTAATACTCTATTTCAAGACAACTTTTGCCACATGTGAAAGACTTTTAAAAGTTCTCCAGAAAATGTGTAAATCATACATTGGTATGCGATTATCAAGTCAGAAACAACTATGACAACAGTGCACCTGAACACCAGGACAGAGCCAGCATGTAAGGAAAATTCTGCCTAAGAACGCGCACAAAACTACCTGGGTTTCAAAAAGATAATAGGAACATATTACCGTTTAAAGCACGTAACCTAGTTGATTTAGCCCTTTAGTTGATTTTTGAAAGTAACTCTTGTTGTATATATTATTCTATCTTTCACTGTATGTTTAGGTACACATTTACACACACACACACACACACACACACACACACACACACACACACACACACCACCATTTATCCACAAGCTACTTATGCTGCAACCTCAACTACATGAGCAGTTCAAAGAGGAAAAACAAACCTGTCACAAAGCTCATGCACTTTGGCCATTGGAGAAACCCTCAGACTCTCATACAAAGCCTACTTACTTTTATTTTAGACAAGTTCTGTTAGATTTCTTTTTGTGGTTTTCTAGTATATGACAGATGAGGAAAAAACAAATTAGAAGTCAGCAAAAGAAGCTAGTATAGGCAGGAGGGAGAAATGACAACTGACAGACTACTGGCAAGGGGAAAGGGAAAAATTCTGAAAAGAAGCCACAAGAGTTAAAAAAAAAAATACCCTGAAATTAAAAAGTGATATTTATAACAATCTTTGATAATTTCAGAATGCTATAGTTGGTAATCTTGCCCAATCCCTGTGAAACATGTATTCCCTCTAAAACAGCCTTGACAAGGGGTTAGGCCACCCTCTATTTGAAAACCTTTTGTGACGGTGAACTTAGCACCTTTCATTCCCTTGGGGAGGAAATCATAGCCTATTTTCCTCAATGGTAGCTAGTTTCATTTTTTAACAGCTATAATTGTAGAGAAGTTTTTTCAAGTCTTATATTACTATAATCTGCTTTCCTGTAACTTCCATCCATTGGTGTTAGATCTACTTTCTGGAGTCAAACAGAACAAGTTTCATTCTTTCTCCATATGTCAATCCTTTAAATTTCTGAAGACTTCGATCATGTCCCTGGTTTTCTTTTCCCCAGGATAAACATAAAACCTCCCACAGAAGTAAGAGGTGGTCCAGAGAATAGTATTCAACAAGAGGCAGGAAAGTAAATGGATGCTCAAGTCAGAAAACAAAAAGGCCAAAAGAAAAAAAGTGTGTTGTGCAGTTGTACTGCTTTGAAGGGGAAATAAGGAAACACTCTAGGTCACACTTGTGGCACTGAGAAGTACAGATACCTAGGAAAATAAATAATGAAAGGTATGCTATATGTGTGTGTATGGGGGAGAGTAAGAAGAAGGGGAAAAAAAAGACAGGGAGGAATTGGGATGAAGAAAAACAAATGAAGTGGGCTTTAGAACCTTGATATAAAAACAAACACATGAAAAATCTAATAGCTCATGGGAGAAAAGAGTTGGGGAGACACTCACTGACCAATGGAATACAATTTCTCTCCAGCTGCTACTTAACTCCTCTTGTTTCTTTATCCAGCCTTCCTTCCCCTCACTGTTCAGGGCCCCAATCATAGCTGTTATTACCTTTCATACTCTGTAGGACGTCACCATGCAGGTTCCTTTGCCCACGGCCAAAGGAACTTGCTCAGACAAATCATTCCCAGTGCAACACATACCACTCACTTTGCTAATTAATGATGAATCCCTGCCTTTCAAAACAAAATCAAGAGACAGAAGGAAAACAAATAGGACACCAAGATGAAGAACCCTGACTTCACTTCTGTGATCAACCTAAAGATAAAAGAAATGTTCCAGATCTCACCTAGAAAGAATAATTACTTCTTAAAAAAGAGTTGTCTCCTCAGACTTTACATTATGCATTGTGAATGGAAATAAGGGCTTATTGTAGAAAGCAGGAGAAGCTTTGAATCATTTAATCTAAGGATAAACTGCCCACTTCCCTCATGTTAACAGTGCAGAAGAAATATTTCTCTGCCCTAAATCAGTATTTCTTAACTAATATGCCTACTAGTTTCGGTAGTTTTGTTTTTTTTAACATGTGGCTGGTGTGTCACAGTTGATTGTTTTTTCCCTCAAACTCTGACTTCTCCCTAGCACCTACTCTTTGCTGCTTTTACTGTGTTCTGAAAACACTACCCCCTTTTCCTTTGCCTCCAAAGTTATTATCCCTCTTTCTACTCTCTCAAATCAAAACCTCACTCAGGACTTTTTTTGGATGTGGGTCATTCAATTTTGCCCCATCCTCTCTACCTAATCATCAAATCACTATAGCCCTTTCAGCTATCCCCACCTTTTCTACTAGGAGTTATGTATGTTCTTAGCAAGCCAGTCTTCTCCTCACTCATTTTTCTAGCATCACATTGAGGGTATCAATCTTCTGAGTCCCCCACTTTATCTTGATAGATTTTTAAATTTGCAGGTGTGTTGCAGAATGAAAAAGACCAGAGGAAGATTGCTCTAAATATTCCTATAGCATGGTGGGCAGTCTACAGGCTGATGAGTGTATATTGTAAGGCAATTTGGGGACCATAGATTTTCATTTCTTTACGATCATTCCAAGAAATGGCAAAATTCTTAATGGCCTATAAAAAGTATTTTAATGGTTTTCAAAGAGCCTGCTTTTAATAGTGAGTAATATCAAGAAATTGTTCTGATATATATGGGAAAACTATGCTGTAGAAGAATTATCTTTATAATCATAGAGAATGAAAGTAATCCAGAGACGAAAACAAACTTGACTGCTCCTACAGCCTCTATCCAAAATGTTCATGTGAATTTTCTCATCATATTACATGAACAATTAATCAAATTTCTCATATTAAAATGTATGTATATATGTATATTTAATATAGGTTTTAGGTAATGTTTTAACTTCAATATGCTAAATAAGTTATATAAGCTAAATGAGTTATATTATTCCACATCATACTGTTTTAAAAAATGAATATGAAGACAGAGGAAACAAACTTAAAAAAAAAAGAACATAACAGTGTGGAGCAATTTGGGTTAGATAAGTAAAGAATAAATATAATAAGTAACAGTAACTAAGAATAAAGCCCAGATCTTCCCATCCTCCACTCATCAAAAAGACCTAGAAAATGTACTAGACCAAATATTTATGAGGAAATCTAAAGAAAAACCACTATGAGTCATTCTTCCAGCCCAAGTCAACTTAAGGAGATAGAGAAATGATTGGACACTGGGGATAGGATCACATCAGGATCACACCTGGGTAAAAGCACTTGAGCAGCACTCCTGGACAGACTGTGTTCCAGAGCAAGGAAATGTCAAATATCCATACAGGGACATTGTAACCTCATGCAGTACACAGGAAAAGGTGCCAACTGGCAGTTTTGTTGGCCACTACTTAGTTCCAAGTTAAAAATCTACAGGGAACCGAGGAACCAGCAGTGGTTTGTGGGGTAAAAAATTTTCCCAGGCCCTAAGCAGTGTAGTGAGAGAAACAAATTTAAAAGCAAATGTCAAAGGTATGGCTCAATCCACAAAAGCAGAACATCATGGGGAAAGATAGAAATCCAAAGAATCCACTGGTTGCCTCTTGAAAGAAACCCTGAAATGAAGAGCCCTAGAACACGTTAATCAAAATCCAAAGTTTCCAGGTCAAAGAAAAAAAATTTACTGCAAGAAGCCAGAAAGAAAAAAAAATTCAAATACTGGAATCACATCAGAATCACATATGATTTAGCAGCCACCACTGTAAAGGACCAGAGAGCTTGGAATATGATTTCCCAGAAGGCAAATAATATAGCCTTAGAGGTAAAAACAAATAAACAAACTTGGGACAATTGAGTATAATCTGAAAGGGAAGAAATAGCCCTTTAATGGAATAGAGGACTTCTAAGAATACCCAATGAAGATACCAGAGTTATGTAGAAACTTAAATTCAAATACAGGAATTAAGAGAAACATAAAACAGTAAACAAGGATGAACAATCTTAAGAGACTAAATGAAGATAATTTGCTTGTATCCTATTAAGTGGAGATGATCTATTTGTCCCCTCTGAGCATTATCATCAACAGCTGTAATATAATGAGTAGAAGGGCTATAGCAGTCCTAAAAGGGGTGACACTGTGGTCTAGATGGGACATTATTTTCCTTTCATTTTCTTCCACTGAAATTCCTTAACTTTTTAAATAATTTTAATGATGATTTAAATGGGAAGATTTTTCCCATCTATTAATAGGTCCATGTGACCTACCTGGATCATATGCAAGTCTGAGTCGCATAGAGCCCATGGTGGGAAGATTTTGCTGAACAGGTGGAGCAGGAAGAGGTGGAGCAAGAAGTGAGTCAGAGCAGTCAAAACTGGGAAAGAGAGGGCAGGCAGCAACTAGTATGAGTGAGAGAGTTTGTTTTTGATTTTGTTTAAGGGAGCCTGTTTGTGATTTGTTTAAGGGAGCTAGTTTGTGGGAAGCCTAGTAGAGGGAAGGCTTGGAGATGATAGTGCCTTCTGCATTGTTATTGGGTATAGATTTCTTTGTTGCTATGATAGATTTGGTTTTCAGGTACTGGGATTCAGCTTTCTGGTGTCTGAATAAATGTTTTGGTTCTGTCTTCCATGTGGAGAGTCTGTTATATTTTGTGATTCAGAACTGTACTAGTATATTCATAGCCACTGTAGGCATTGTGACTATCGTATTAGTGCTACAATAATAAGGCCATAAGCATTTTAACCCAAAATCTACTTGTGAAGAACAGCGGGGTAGAGCCAAAAGCTACCAATTATTTCAATACATCTTTACTGAAGACACAGAAGTCAAAGAAAGACTACAAACAATTTTTAGAAAGGTAATGAGTCTTTATAGTTATTCCTGTCTTCATTACTTCCCAAACCCCTTTTTGTCTTCACCCATCATGAAAAAAATGGGAAATATTTCCAAATTTTATCCAAGATAACCCTTGTAGAATAGAGGAATACTATTTTCAGTTCCACAACCAAAAATGATTTCCAACATTACAGATGAGGCTGTGTGCACCTGAAATGCTTCTAGGAACATCTCTGTCGTAACTATTCATGAGCCAACATCTCTGCAAATGTCTCAGCCACAAATTTCTCATTCAGCTGATAACTTTTTTCACTGAATATGTTTGAATCCATATCACAGAAACAGTCACATTTAAGAGTATGTGGTTGTACTATCTGATCTCAAAAAAAGAGGAAAAAAATATCCCTGAGCCAAATAGTAGTTCACTGGAGAGTTGCCCTAGGGCTGAACTTTGTTTCTTCCCTCTGGTCACAAGGCTTCAGTGTGATCAGAATCAAAACTTTTAATAGTCAAATTATGGGAATATGATCTCACTCACTGGTCTGAAGTTTTTTAAGGTACAGAAGAAGATTTTGAATGAAAGGAGAAACCATGATGAAAACGCTAGTCAATGAATCAGTTAAATTTCTTCTAAAAGATAAATTAGGTATGCTAATTAAACCCACTCTCCAAGAAATTCTTAAACAACTATCATTCTCCCAAATGATTCCCTTAATTTTTTCAAAACTGGACAGTATTATATGGCGGCATTTTCCTATAGAAAAATTATTCATTTTTTCCAGAGTTATAGGTAATGTAATGAATAGTGTTGGCCCTGGATTCAGGAAGACCTGAGTTCAAATCTTTGGGTAATATCACTTCAACTCTTTCAGCCTCAATTTTCTCATCTCTAAAAAAGGAATTAATAATACCTCACAGAGTTGTTAGTAGTATTAAAGCAGGCAATATATTTAAAAAGTGCTTTTCAAAAACCTTAAAATACTAAATGAATGCTACCTACTATTGTATAGTCATAATCTAGCTTTATCATCAGGCAACCATTTTCTCTCTTTCCACTTTTATTCTCCTTTTCTCACCAAAGTCCTCGTACTTACTTTGCATTAAAGAAAATTCCCCTCTTTAATCATAGAATATTGTTGCCATAAGATTCTCCTATTATGCTTTGTGGGAATAAGCCTACTCATCCAAGACCAAGGATGTATAATTGATTAATGAGGTTTCCAACACAAGAAATAAGAATACTTTGTTTTATTTAGTTTTCTTTGGCAATATTTATTCTAAGTGGGATTTTGGTTGGAAACTTGGCCTAATATGGATTATAATCATCTCTAAATATGAACAGATTAAGAATATTCCCTAGCTTCCTCCTTTAGATATCAAGTTGACTAATAACAACATAGAAAACTGAGCTATGCTGGCATAAAACTGAATAATAGATTTATCGATACAATAGTTTTATGGCATAGTTTACCCAAATAATGGAACAATTCCTTAATTTCACTCATTATTTTAGGGAGTCTCTTTGGAAACTATTGAAATATTTCTTTGTAAGATGTTAATTAGTCATTTACTAGAATTATTTTGGGGAAAAAATTTAAAATTTGCCTTGAACATGAACGAAAAGTAGGTCAGGAATGTCATCATAAATTGGAGAATATTTTCATTGTTTCCCACTCTGAGGGAAAGAATCATGAGAGTGCTTCCCCAAAAAGTGCCAGTGGCCCAGTCCAGTTCAGTGAATAGGCACTCATATTCCCTATCCAATCTTCTTTACACTTTTTCCTTATACATTAAAATGTTTACAATTATTGCCATGTAGCCTCCTGGAATAGGAGGCCAAAGGAGTGGGTTCTAACCCAGTTTCTCTCAGTAATTAAATGACTTTTAAAAGTGACTTCCAATATAAGATCCTTGAAGTCAGGGACCGTTTCACTTTTGCCTTTGTATTTCTTGGTGTCTAGTTCAGTGTTTGGGGTATAGTGGCACTTAATAGTATTGATAGTTTTGCTTGGTCCCAGTTCTATCAGACTACAGATAATCTAAAAGTTCTCCTTTATCTCTAAAATTCTAGGATTCTATCTCAATGTCACCGGGTAAAAACTAATACCATGCATTGGTGATTGAAAGAAGACACTACATAAAATGAGTTCTCACTTCCTATTATTATACCCAACTTGTCATCAGAAAAGATCTGACGTAGCCAAGATCTGTCTCAACCAAAGCAAGGAAATCCTCAACAGTTTTTCACAACAAAACACTTTCTTAAGTGTAGCCTTGGTGGGAAGATTTATTAAAATCAGTGTTATCATTAGAGTTGATCCCCTAGTTCTCCAGAGAAAGTCTCATTTAATGCCCTCTCCATTCTGGTCAAACTGGACCAGTTGTGGTTCTCAATGCTGAATTTAGTATTTCATTTTCCATCTCCATGTTCTATTTTGTTTTTCATTCTAGGTCTCAATACATAGTGAGGGCTTAATAATGCTTATTAAGTTGAGTTAATTGAATTCATGCTTTCTCACCTTATTTAGGTCTGTACATGCCGTCTCTCACCTGGTTTCCTACACATTTTAGAAACAAAACTACTCTCTATCTCTGTCTCTGTCTGTCTCTATCTCTGTCTCTTTGTCTCTATGTTTTGTCTGTCTCTATTGCTCTCTTTTTCTCTTTCTCTCTCACACACACTCATTCACACACACACACACACACACACACACGCACGCACGCACGCACAAAGTGATGGCAGAAGGATTCTACCCAGGTGAACACTTAAGTTAATGTCAAGCAAAAGAGGCACACTGTGTCCCTGTGGGATGAAATGCATCTGAATAAGTAACTCCAAGTTCACTCAGAGTGGAAGCAGTTAAAATGACAGTCCTACATTTACTTAATAAAGAATACCAGTATTTTTAGCTGGTTCTATTTATTAGAAAATACATTAGAGAGTACAGAAGAGTTGATTGTGTACTTTGCTGCTAAGGGACTCATAATATGTCACAAAAGGTACAACCACATGGTCAAGAATAGTTTGCTCCTGGTTATTTTAATGAATGAAAATTAACATCAAAACAATGAGACATTGCCTTTTAACCATTCCACTGAGAGTGACAGAAGAGTGATTATGTTTTCTTGAGTTGTATTATTACTATTCATATGATTATGAAGAAAACAAAGGTCACTTTCCAAAGGCATTGTTGAAAGAGGGGATTCATTTATAAGGAAATAACTGCAATTGTAATAACAATGTTAACAAGACTTAAGAAAGTCTCTTCTCCCCAAGGCTTCTCAGAGTCCAACACATGACTATAAAATAAAGGACCAACACTGCAATTAGGAGGACAAGGTGGCCCAAGGGTAAACAAAGGGAAGGTGAATAAAATAGCTTGCAGAACCATAAACTGTCCTCTCCACAAATATTAACAAACCATGGCACTCAAGGTAGAGTTGAAGCCCAGATGCACTGGGTTATATGCCTACAGCCAAGCTTTCAGTGTACATTCTCATTTCCTCCTCCTTCAGAAGAAGACTGAATAAGCCACTGAGTATGACGATCATAAGAAGTTTGAGGCTGTTTGGTCATTTTCAGTCCAATCTGACCCTTCATGACCCCTTTCTGGAGTTTTCTTAGCAAAGATACTGAGGGATTTACCATTTCCTTCTCCAGCTCATTTTGCAACTGAAGAAACTGCGGCAAACAGGGTTAAGTGACTTGCCCAGGGTCACAAAGCTGATAAGTTTCTGAGATAAAGATTTAAACTCAGGAAGATATCTTCCCGACTCCAGGCTGGGCACTCTACCCACTTCATCATCCAGCTGCCCCACCATAGGGGGTTAAAGGATAGCAAATAATCTCTTAGGTATATCAATCCTGTATAATTCTGATTGTAAATGCTGGGGACCATATGATTCCTTGTGATTGTGTCTGAAAAAATGACAGTGTTTCCTGAAGTTGACACATGACATTGAAGGCACAGAGACTTTTACCACATGTTGTGTATGATGTGTGAAAAAGGCAAAACGAAACTGTTTTGATATGGTTCTTCTTAATTAAGATGAAATACATCTGAATGAAAATGTCTTTGGTTGTGAAGAGAGAAACATGGTATTATAATGTAATAACTGACATGTATAGAGAGTTCACACAGTTGCTCACAAAGTGAACATCTTACTGAGCCGTACAACTCTGAGATATAATATGAACCTCCCTTTACAGATATCTAAATGGGCTCTAGTAGGTTAAATGATCTAACCATGGACACCTAGCTGGTAGATAGCAGAGGCAGGAAAAATAGCTAGCATTTCTACAGTATTTTAAGATTTGCAAAGCATTTTATTTCCTCATCATAGTCCTGTGAGGCAAGTTCTATAATAACCCCTGTTTTACAGATGGGAAAATTTAGGGCTGAGAGAGGTTAAGTGACTTATCCGGGGTCATATAACTGCTATATATCTGAGGTCAAATCTGAACTCATGCCTTACTAATTCCATGTCAGACACCATCAAATGATATACTTCAAAGCCTCTGAACACAGACTCAGCCATCTCCTTACTTGTTAAGTCCAAATACTTTCCACAATGCTACGCTATCTCATCTAATGTCAAATTAAATAAAGCAAGTTTATAGACTCCTAAAGTACTGTACTAAGAAAATGATGACTTTCCAACTTATTAACACACACCCTTTTATTCCTACATCTCCCTAGTAATATACAGAACATCAATTACAGAAAGAAGGGGCTAGATAAGCACAGAAAATGAAAAAGGAAGTTGACTGCAGTCTTTGCTCCCTACTGCCCCCATAAGTGAGCTGATGGGGGATCTGTGTCGAGCTGAGAACTGACTGAATCCAAGCCAAAATAAGCGTGTTTGTGTCTTCTCTGAACATCTAGTCCCAGCCAGAGACAAGGTTGCAAATGCTATGCTTACGGTCCTGGAAGCAGCTAGTCAAAACCATGATGGAGAAGACAAGTAAGTGAAAATTATCATCTATACTTACCACAGTGAACAGAACAAGTCAAACCAGATCTAGATTTAGGAACTCAGCAAATAAAATCTCATTTGGGGAAACTGTACATTGGCTGTCCATGTCCTATAATGACAAGTCAAAACAGCATGCACATAGGTGGCGACAAGTGCTGCAACAGACAGTTCACCCACAATGAAAGGCTACTTGTTTAACAGGCTTTGCTGCAACTTCAATTCTCACAGGCAAGTTTGGCTGGGTTTTGTTTGTTGGATTGTTTTTCCCTTATTTGTTCGAAATCACTGGACCTGTGATCCAGTGGTGTAAGGAACTCCCAGGGAGGAAACTACCTCTACCAATGCAGATGGGCAGTGTCTATAACTAATAGTCTGAGAGGGCTGCTTGGAGCACTGAGAGGTTGCCCATGGTCACCATGGGAAAACACACGTTGATGGGGGGATGTGACCTAGTACAGTGAGGTGGAGGTCAGAAAACTTCTGCGCATGCTCAATAAGTTGTTTGAGGGAAAGTCCATCCAAGGAGAACATGAAGTAACGTGGCCAGGGGACACTATCACAGGAAATTTAAGGTTCAGAATTATATAACGGTCCTACCTCATCCTGATCTGCTCATATTCCTTCCAGTGTCCATGATGGAGGCTACCCATTCCTTCGGGGAAAGGAATGTGGAAGGCCTTCCCTCCTCTGGACTCCATTTTTAATAAATTTTTCTTGATACCTTTCTTTTGTGTGTGTCAAGTTTGTCTCTAACAGTCACACAGACAGCATGTGTTAGAGACTGGACCTAATCCCAGGTCCTTCTGACTCTGAGGCCAATTTTCTATTATACTACATATGCTGTCTCCTAGGAATGTGTGGGTGCCAGCTAAAGTGCCACAACCTGAAAGTCAAATCAACAAGCATTTATTAAGTTCCTACTATGTGCCAGGCCATGGAGATAGAAAGAAAAGCAAAAAAATAATTCCTGCTGTTAAGCAGTTCACAGAGATCTATTCCCTCTGACAACTCAACCTCCACTATATTTTACCCCAAACATTCCCTTTTCCAAATACTTCCCTCCATATAAGCAATCTAAGTAAATAAAGAGTAATGATATCCATATATTTATGCCTGGCCACTATGGTTCTTATACACAGTGAATTTTAGCTCACTCCAATTATGAATGTTTACAATATACTAACCCTGAAGTAACTACAAGGAGACTTTACATACTATTCACACTCCATTGGTATTTTGGCCATCTTGGGAATTAGGAACAGTTCTTTCTCTCTAAAAGTAGGAGGCAGAGAGTTCCAAAAACTTTGGGTATCAGCTTCTTAATGTAATCTACTGAGTGCAGCTCAGAGGAACATAAATCACATTTACTTCTATCACTGAATTAAACAAGCATACACACATGAATATAACCTGTAAGTATATACCCAATATTTTAAAGAACTGTCAAATCAGATCTTTAGACCAGAATCTCATAACTCTAAAACCATAGTCTTATGGCATTTCTTAGTCAAAGTTAGAAGATTGATTTTGAAAACACACACTAATTTTTTAAATGGAACACAGACACACTTAAGTTAGGTCCTGAACAAACAAAGGAGTAGGAGAGTGGAAACAACATAAACAATGTTGTTTATATGTAAAGCCTGAGAAAACTGCTGCATTTTCCTCCAAAATTGCAGGAAGTATTTGAGCAACCCCTACCCATTAGGACAGAATAAAAACCACATTTTCTATAAGAATATGCATAATTGTGTAGAAAAGTTAAACTCTCAATATTAAAAGACACGGGGATTGAAGCCAAATCAATAAAGGGCGAGTTTCCTTTTGCACCTGCAAATAAATCTAGGCAGAAAACCACTTAACACTGATATGATAAACAACAAAGATTATCAGTCTTATATTCAATTTTTTACCATGAACATATTGGCGGCCTGTATAATTATGCACCTAGTACGAATACTACCAGAATCCCTCAAGAACAAGTTTTTGTTGTAACAGTCAACTTATTGCTGCCTTAAAATTGTGCGACCCCAGCATCATGTTAGACTAGAAATGTCTGTACTCCTTTTTCTCCTTGGTCAACTTCCTTCATACATGGCTCACTTTTTGCTGTTGTTGTTTTAACACAACTATATTTAAAAGCAAGCAACAGGAAACTTTTACTTGGGAAGTTGAGGTTTAAGTACTTGGTGGCAAACAATGAACTGGAGAGATAAAGATGCAATGTAAATGGTATGGAACAGACTCTTACTAGCTTCCTGCCAAAGTTGACTTGTGAGCAAGTGTTCTGCCATGATACGGACCAACCCTGCTAGTTTGCTTTTATTTACTCCAACTTATTTGTTCCTCTAAGAACTCTTATAAAAACAAAGTGTAGGAACCGACAATAGAAGATTAACCACCTCTCCGTTGCTAGATCTTTTATTTTGTTATCAAATGATTTCACCAGTTGAACTCTGTTCATTCAATCCAGTGAGCTGCAGCCCAGATCACATTGCATTAAAAAAAAAAAAATGCACTGATCTACAATTAAAAAAACAACTGCCCCCATCCCTTTACACATTAATTAAAATTTGCAAATGAATCCACTCGCTACTATCCTTAAAAAAAAAATGGAAGCATATAGCAAACACAAGGTAACTTTAAATGCAACTTTAAAAAAGCCTAACCTTCAAGTTTCAAAGTCATTAAGGTTTCTTTATCTTTTTTCATCTCTTCTCTTTGTTCCCCCTCCCCCAAAACAGGTATCCATGTCAAAAGAGGACTCTTCAGTTGGAGGTTTGTTTGACCTAGGTCACTCAAAGGTCAAGCTTTTCACCAGTTGTTAACACAAAGCTTCCAGCCAAGCAACCCTCCAAATCCTGCAACACAGTCTATTTCCATCTGCAAATACGCTATGCACATTGGATTTTTCTCAGTTTTGCAGGAACTAACAATCCCTTTACTGTGAAGTGGTCTCAGTGACAAATAAATAGGTCAAACACTTTTAGGTGAAACTGTAGAAGCTGAATTCTCCAAATATGGAAATGTAATGGATTTTGACTCTTTTCTTTAAGGGGAAAAAAGGCTTTTAAGGTGCTATTTTAAAATCAGTTGAGCAGATTACTTTATTATTTTATTGAACTTCAAGGGCTGCAGTCTTTTAAGCAGTTTTAAGCAATCCAAACTATATTTTTGCTTTCCTGAAATAGATCAATATTTATTCAGATTGATTTTTAAGATTTACATGTGGAAAATAGATAAAATTGGATCAAATATAAACCAAAACTAATTCTGTCGACTCCCATGAAAGTCAATAAAACCAAAATAAATTTAGCAGATTTCATCTACCTACATTTGAGATTTGTTTTACTTCATTATTTCTTATAAACTTACTGAGCAGAAATTTGCTTAACTCTTTTCCAGTCTTCCTTTACTGAAACAATAAGACTCTCTATGGAATATTTTGCACTTGAATATTATCACCAGGATAGCATATGGCAAACTAGCAGTAGGCAGTTTATCTTCATCCTCTTTGTAAGCTAAAATTAGCACAATGCCTTTGCAGCACTATACACTGGATTCAGACCAGGGCGCTATAGCCAGCCTTGCAATCCTGATTCCACATCCTGCTAGCTTTCAATATTTAAGCAAATGGGTTCTAGGTTTATATTTAACAACCTCAGATACATTTTAATGGAGCAAAACCTCATAGTAACTCCAACAATAAGAAGTAAACCAGTAAGGAATCAACCTGACATAACTTCAGTTCAGCACTATACTGAAATACACAGTGTTTCTAATACAAAGTATCACAAAATGTTTTAGAGTGCTTATAGATCCACTAGGTTATATAAGCGGTCCAAAAGTAAGACATGATTATGTTCTTTAAGAAATGATAGTTATTGTGCTTGTTTATCATGTCCAATTTTTCTTGGCAATTCATTCTTAATACTATATATTCATTGTTGCTGAGAATTGTTTAAATATACACATTTCCAGAATTCAATTAAGGTGAGTTAGCTGTGAAAAGAACTCACTGTTTAAACAGGAAAGTAGCTACTAGCTAGCTCTTTGAAAGGATTTCAATACCAACACTGATCTAAAAAAATAACGGAAAGGGGTTTAAATAATACATCCCCTTTAGTTAGTTTGTATCAGTGTAATCTCATCAAATGCTACAGAAAAGCCTCAAGAAGAATTAACTTTGGGAAACTCAAGATGGACACTTAGTAACAAGTACATGGTTACTATTTTAAAAATCGCATCAGGAATACAGAATTCCTCTCATACCATCTTTCTCCTCTCTGTCAGTCAGTCAAACAGCATTGTATGCCATCCTATAGAAGCTTTTCTGAAATTTGGCGTAAATCACACCGGATTGTCTTCTACTGCCCCAGTAACTCTCTTAAGGTTATTGAGTCGTTTATTCAGTTTGTTATCAATAAATTAAATCCACAGTGACAAAGGAATGCTGATAATGTCAGTTGATCTGTTATCACTATATACAAATTTAACAAACACACATGACACAAGTTTTGCATCTATTGTGGTGATTTGGGCTTATTTACATTTTTATCAGGACAGGAACTTTATCTATTTAAAAAACAAAACTTAATAACAGTCAAAAAAGTCTTTGAGACAACCTAATATGCTCTCTTTATTATCAACTAAAATTGATTCGAACCTTCCTTAACAAAGTTGATCGATCAGTTGGTTAAAAACAGTAAGAAACACAATAGTTTTCCTACCCAAGACACCAGGAAGTCAGCTATTCAATCAGGAAACATTTATTAGTGCCTACTACGGACAGTCAGAAGCAGCTAGTTGGTTAGAGTGGATAGAGTGCTGGCTCTGAATTCAGGAAGACCTGAGTTCAAATTCAGCCTGGGACACTTACTAGCTGCATGACCCTGGGCATGTCATTTAACCTCCATTCATCTTAATTCATAAGAGAATGAAATGGCAAACCACTCCAGCATCTTTGCCAAGGATATCCCATGAACAGCATGGCCCATGGGATCATGAAGAGTCAGTCAGACATGACTGAATGACCGAACAACGACAAAGGTACTAACCACAGTTAGGCTGTATGCAAACCATTTTTTAATGATGCAATGGATTTTCACAAAGAGTTTACACAATAAAGGGAGAGAAAAGTACACATATAAGTTCATACAAAATTTTATTTATAAATGAAATCAATATAACTACAAAGCTTAAATGTCAGCAACTTTTAAATAATTTGTATTATATATGTAACATACAACCAAAAATCTGATTTGTATATTGTACTCTTTAGCCACATCTCTATGCAAAAGAACCAAGCATATTACACTAAGCTATACACAAATGTGGTGGGGGAGTGCAGGGTGTGGAGAAACCACACAGCTTCTGAGATGGCATGAACTGCTTGACTCTTGGCATCCATGCTAAATTGAATATCCAAATCCTGTTTGCTATCGATAACATCATGTGAAATAATCCCTTCTCTATAAATTTTTATCCAGGCACATGTCCTTTATTTTAATTAGACATTTCATCTAGAAGACAATAAATTTTCTAAAAAATTATTTTTCCTATTCATAGACTTTTCAAATTGGATGCTACAATAGGAGGTTGCCTACTCCAAATCCCTCATCTTACTAAGGAGGAAACTGTTAAAATTCTAGAAAACTCTGTGTTAGAGACAGTAAGTGACTTTTCAAGGTCACAAATGCTTAGTGGCAGAGCCAGCACTTGAACACAGGTCTCTTCACTCTACTCCATTGAACCATGATACTTCTGGGTAGAGTGTATCCTTAAAATTTTAACACACCTATTTCTGTATCTATATAAAATTTGAAAAAAAGTGATCAGTGAAGGTGGAACTAAGTATGTAGAAATGCCAATGTCATCCCCCAAATGTACTAGCACAGGTTTTCCAAGATTCTAATTATGTGGCTCAGATCTACAGTGAGGGCTGTGGATCAGTCTAACCTTTAAAAGAAAAAAAAAAACCCTTTGCTTTTCTTGAATTCTGCCAGGTTTGCCTGGCACCTTTTATTTGCCATATCAAACTTCTATCCCTTTAAGTGAAAATCATTGAAAATTTTCACTATTCCCCAAACACTTTCCTCAAACTAAAGGAATGACAAAGGGCCTTACTTTTGAAACCTTGCAGATAACTTTCCAATTTTTCACAACTCTGCCTCACTTAGTAAAGACATCACTCTTGTGATGTCACTGATCCTCTTTGAAAATGAAGGACAATTAACCATCAGAACAACCAAAAGAACCATATTCAAGAGTTAGTAATCTACTATAGCAAATCTGAGTTCAAATCCTGCTTCAGACACTTCCAATTTATGTGGCCCTTGGCAAGTTACTTAACCTCTGTTAGCCTCAGTTTCCTAATCTGTAAAGTGGAGGCAATAATAGCACCAACATCACAGGTTTGTTATGAGACCCAAATGAGATATCATATGTAAAGAATTTTACAAACATTACAGCATTATATAAATGCTTGCTGTAGCTCCCTAAGAAAAGTTATGAGCCTACAATTAATGCTATATTTCAAGCAAATTCTTAGATTAGTATTTGCTATGAAAGGTAGGAATCAAGCAGTAGATAATAAAAATCAAACTGGAAATTCTCCATCTGGATTCTTAACTTAAAAATATGAACATAAATAGTTCTGACACCTTGGAACTTCTATCCACTGAGCTGGGGATATTGACTATAACGTTGAATATAACAGAAAGAACCCTTTAACTTAAGCCTGCACTACTTGGTCATGCCTTTTCATTTAACAGTGTTGTGATCATGGCCTTCCTCTAACTCCTCCAAGATATAAGTAATGCAGTCTTTTTGATCATTTCTTTCCTCCACTCAAGAAGTAACTAAAACAGTACTGAATAGATGTTAGTGGCCTGGAATTTTGGTGATCCCTTCGGAGTTCTGAGATAGTGAAATCTGGGCAGCAGGTAGGAACAAAAAGAATGGTCCCAGGATCTAAGACCTAGGGAGGGAGATGAAGGCACCAACACAGGGCACAGAAAATTGGTGGCTTGATTCTCACCATAACATCAGTATGATCAGAACTTCTCTAAGTCTTTTGTATTTTCTAATCAAGGAAAAACAATTACTAGGAATATCCAACTTCATTCTTACAGGAGTTAGAATGCAGCTATTTCAGTCTTGGTAGTTAAATAAATTAAAAGGGGTATCATTAGCAGCAACTGCTAGACAATACACCAGCAACATTATTTTTAGGCAATCATTGTCATAAACATAGAGACAGAGACCAGACAGGGACCTCACATTCTTAGGAGAGGAAGATTAAGTTAAGGAAACTTGCTGACAATGCAGTGGGGACCTTCTCTGCAACTTAAAGTCTTAGAGAGTTGCCAGAGCATTGAGAGGGTAAGTAATTTGCTAAGTCACAAAAGCATCATGTTTTCTAAATGGAACTTGAGACTTAGTCTTCCTGGCCTTAAGGCCAGTTCTTTATACACCCCTCATCAGTTAGAGTATTTTCATGAGGAGAATAGGCTATGTAATCTCTAAGGTTCATTTTCATCTCGAATCATATAATTCTATCATATGATAATCATAGGTAAAGCCCCTACTATCCCTCTACCTCTTGTTCTACCTTCTATTAACCTCCTCCAAACATGAGTATAACTTATGTACTAAGAATAATCTCTAGCATTTATATAGCACTTTAAGCTTTTCAAAGCATTTTATTTTTATATTTGTAAAGTACTTAGCACAGTAGTATAGTACCAAGCACATAGTAGGTGCTATATAAATGCTTATTTCCTTTTCCCCTTTTCTTTTACAAAAATGGTCCCATTTGATCCTCACAGAAGGCACTGTTATTATCCCCATTTTACAGATGAAGAACCTGAGACAGGCAGAGGTGTTATTGTAGGGATAGGAATAATAGTAAATATTTATAAAGTTTGTGTTCCAAACATGTACAAAGATTATTTTACTTGATTTTTCACAACCCTGGGAGGTAGGTGTTATTATTCCTATTTTAAAGCTAAGAAAACTGAGCAAATAGAGGTTAAGTGACTTGTCCAGGGTTCCATGCCTAGTAAGTATCTAAGACTGGACTTGAACTTTGATATTCCTGACTCTAGGTCCAGTGCTCTATCTACTAAACCACCTACAATTTATCACTGTTATCCTATATTCTATTGTTCTACTCTGCTCTACTCTCAGAAACCTATCCAACAAAGCAAGCTAAAACACACCTAGAAAAATAAGTCAACATTTATTCTACTTATATTTGTATATATAAGTATATATATACAAATATGTATATATACAAATATGTGTACTTTAATGGACTGATGAGTTTATCAGAGTGTATATTGCCTCTATTGGTGTGGACCATAACCCATCATCCAATGTGATTCTTATCCACAACCATTTATAAATTGTATATAAAGAATTTTCACAACATACTAGAAGATATGCTCTGTATTTTGTTTGTTTAATAATGTATTTCTCATTGTTCCTATTTGTGTCCACATCCTTTTCTGGTCAGATATATTACGGATGTGATGTGTTTTACTCCGGTGCTGAAAATTTACTTACTAAGAAGTTTATTAATAATATCACAGCCATAATAATCATAGTCTCACTATTTTCTAAATAGCTTCATCACAAGCAAAACGATACTGTGACAGATTGGGCAAAACCAAAACTACAAAAATAAGTAGGAAAGACCTTTCTCAAGAAATACAGTATCTTCTCCTTTTTCCCTTCAGACAAATCTGCCATTGAAGTCAGAGCCCCCAGGACTGCCATCTTTGACTTCCTCAGTCTGGAGACGTAAGTTAAACTAGTTGTCAATAAAGGTATGTCATCAATGCTCATCTTGAGTGACAGATCAATTTCAACTTATGTCACAGAGACTTAACTGGACAATGCAACAAGATCAAAAATAGCAAGGTTTTTCCTCACCACATATTTGGAAGAACATAAAAGGAGAAGAAAGTGGAACATGTGAGGGACCACAGTTCTTGTAAGTTGCCTTTAGTCTAAACTACACCATATCCAACAAGAAACCTTTTGACTATGTCCTTACCATTCATCCATGGACAATTCAAGGACTTTGTTTTCTACAAATACAATTCTACACAACTTAAATGAGTAAGAAATCATGCTGTATTGAGATCATTAAGACCAACCTTTACTGGATAACTAACTCCATCTACCTAGAAATGAGATATCCAATGTCCAGATATTAAATTTTAGTGGCAGATGTTCTGATATTCAGCACCTGGGGCAGTCAACATAATGAAACACTCCTCTAAACTTATCTATTTGTCTACTTGAGTGAAAAGAGGACTAATCATCTATGCCATGGAGCATTATATAGAACTCTGGCTGCTATGACAGAAACAAGCAACTTTTCTTATGCCCACAGGTACATTCTAAACTACTCCATGATCTTCCAGTTGACTCAATTAGCCCTTACCAGTCAAACGTTAGCACTTATCTGTATATCCATTCAGGGTAGGCAAACTTTTTCCCTCTTTCATTGGTATACATTTTTTTTTTTTGTCATGGCTAACACTAATCTCTAGTGGATTATGGATTTAACACAAATTTGATCTTTTCTTTGAAGTGAAGGTATATTTCAGTACTTTACCCATTAGCCCCCAATTATATTTTTTTTAATTTAATGAGTACATCCTATCTTTTTATTGAAGAAATGCAGTAATTCCCAAGTAATTCCATGCTATGGAGGTCATAAGATTTCTGGAGTGAAGGCTTAGGAATAATCCCCATATACTGCTATGGCCCGCGGTCACTGAGACTCATTTCATTGACTCTTACCCATTGTTGTCTCAAAAGGCAAAATGGTGTGCTTATGATTGGGGACATTTGGAAAATATGGATGACAGGATATGGTCCAATATGTCTATAACCCTCTGCATAAGAAATTCATAAACTTCCATAGCATCTCATAAGAAAGATATAATTAATTTCCATAGTTCAGCAAAGCTCACTGAATAACACTTGACACTCAACTAGTCTCTTAACCTGTCCTAACTCCAGTCAAACTCAGAAATGAGCAAAGTTTTTAATAAAATGTTGTTTCTTTGCCATATTAAAAAAAGATATTAACTGACTAGTTCAAGATCTGCCTCCACCCACAGAAGCAGCTCCCATGGAAAGAGAAATTAGGTCACTCTAACCAGGAACTATGAATCTATTCCAACTTTATTTTTCCTTTCTCAAAAAGTAAAAGACAAAAACAGACTAAGGAAAGAATGATTCATTGATTATCATATCTTTACCCATCCCCATGACTGAAAACCAAATGAGATATTTTTCTAGTTCAATTCAACAAGCATTTATTAAATGGAGAAAATGGCGCTAGTATAGTAAAAGTATCAAGGTACCCACAATGGGAGACAGTGTTTGGCTCCTTGGGAAATATAAAGTTTTGAAAATGCATGCTTGCCCTTTCTGTTCTTGCCATTTGTGTAGTAGGGAATGGAAAGAGAAGCAAGATCAAATGCCAACTTGATCATTTCCCTTCCAACCAAACCTTTTCAAGAATTTAAAAAAAAAGACTTAGTGGCAAAACTCCAGAAAGTAGACACAAATATCGTTGATCTGGATTATTTTTACAGTCAAATATAATATGACTTTCCCAGAAATGTGGGACCACCTAGTCATGTTACTATCCCTGAGTCCACCCTCCATTATAAAAGGAAAGAGTTCATATTCTTAATGTTCCTTCCAGCTCTACAACTGTGTTGATGAGTCTAAAAACATTATTCATATGATTTCCTTTAAGGTACAATAAGTTTCTTGAATGCTTCAAGAGGATGAGGATTGTCTTTTGCCTTTCTTAGTCTCCCCCGCAGCACTTAGTACAATGCCTGGCATATAGTGGTTGCTCAAAAAGCGCTAAGTGACTGAATGACTGACAATAAGATCTCCAGTGGAACAAATGAGGCCCCGCCCCCACCCCTTAGTGATGGAAGTAATTTATTTCTTTAAATTCAGGTCTGGAGAGTTCCTGTTCAAAATTGGAATCAATTCTAAGAGTCAGATTCTCAAGGGAAAATACTAATGGAGCCCAACCCCAAAGAGCCAGGACTTAGAATGTAGCTAGTGGCATCCAGTTCTACACATTCCCCTTTGCTGTCCTAAGCTGAGAAATCGCAATGTCACTGCTCTAACTCTGCCCATCTGAAATAGGAACCTGGATTAGCTCTAACTGGCTAAACCTCAACTCAGATAAGTCCAGCAAAAGACTGATATGCAGGGGGAAGCAATTTGAGGAAGTGACAAGAAATGCCACATCATCCACCCAGCAAAGAAGTTTACCCACAAAGCATCTCGGTGGGAAGTCATAGCTGCTGTTGATCCTGAATTCTCTGATAAACCCAGTTTTCCAAATCCCCCCACAAAAGACTCACTCTTCCATGGCTGGTCTAAGATTCATCCTTCCTCCAAAACAGGGCCCTTAGTCTCAAATAATTCATGGGAGTGCTCTATCTATCCTTCAATGACTATTTTGAAGATCTAAATCCCCCCGTCCTTACCTTGCTCCTATTCATATCACATTCTAACCAAAGCATGCTCTAAAAATGTCAATATGTGTTGTTTTTGTAGTAGGACACACCTCTTCAAACAGATCTGCCTTCTGTTCATTTCTAAGAAATGCACCAGAGAACAATAAATAGCTCAGTGATTTTTCTTTCACAGAAAAGAAATACACTAAGAAGTAAATCCTTTCTAGTTTCATTTGTTATCTACTATCATAATCATCCATAATGGCAGGTGTCATTGCAAAGATTTCCATAGTATTTCACACATATGCACACACACACGCACACACACAAATCATATAAAGATGGATGTGAATTAGTGAAAAGCTAGAAAAGTAATGAAGAACTACATTAGTTGGTATGTTGCAAGGAAAAGGGACAAGAAGTTAAAGAGAAAGAAATTATTTAAAGGATAAGAAATTCAATCTCTGTGGCTTTTCAAATAACCTCTGAAAATTTCAACCTACAGATGCAATAAATTACCTCCTGATTTTGTCTGAAATGTCTTTAAGAAGAAATATTTACTAGGAGAAA
This sequence comes from Bettongia penicillata ogilbyi, assembly GCA_023548195.1. NCBI lineage: Eukaryota > Metazoa > Chordata > Mammalia > Diprotodontia > Potoroidae > Bettongia > Bettongia penicillata. The sequence continues at coordinate 2,864,413 of JAJHZJ010000349.1, read as the reverse complement.
TATAGGCTAAAAGGTGAAATTTCTAAGGAACAATTATATTTTATATGCTGAATAAATATCAAGTGACTGAGAGTAGCTTGGTGGGCCTTGAAAGGCAGTGTGACATAATGGATAACCAACTACTCTCAGAAGCAGGACATATACTGAGTTCAAATCTTGCCTTTGACATCCACCAGTTATATGATCCTAGGCAATCCTTTTAACTTCTTTGGTGATCTGAGCAACTTTCCAAGACTCTAAACTACAGACAGGTGGCTATTCCACATTGCTAAAGGGATGTTCCTTGCTCTTGAGTCTCCTACACCAATGACATCAGAAATCCAGGCCTATATATATATATATATATAGCATTTATATGTATGTATCTTAAGGTGGGTCAAATTCAGAGTTATGACCTGGTGTCTTATGTTGTCCTTCAATTTCTTTCAAAAAATAAATTTGAACTACTAATATTAAATACTTTTTTAAGGCTCATGACTATCTTTAGACCACATTTTCATTCTGAGTAAAAAGAAAAACATTTTAATATAGACACATAGCTATTGTTTGGTCATTTTTCAGTCATATCCAACTCTTTGTGACCCCATTTGAGGTTTTCTTGGGAGAGATACTGGAGTGGTTTACCATTTCCTCCTCCAGCTTAATTCACAGTTGAGGAAATGGAGGCAAACAAGGTTAAGGGACTTGCCCAGGGTCATACAGCTAGTAAGTGTCTGAGGCCTGGATTTTAACCCAGGAAGATGAGTCTTCCTGATTCCAGACCAAGGAGTCTACCCACTGGCTGCCCTGAAGACACAGTTACTTTTTATTAAAAAGAAAGAAACAAAGAAACCACCGAACACTCAATATGTATTAAATGATTACACCTATGACATTTTTTTCTTAGTATTAGCATTAAATTATTAGTTATCTAAGTATAGATATTGATCCTAAGTTACAGGCTTATTGTGAAGAAAAGACAGCAAATCTTGAAATGCTCTATGAATGTGTTGTTATTATTATTGGCTTACAATTACAGTAAAATTGAAGTTAAATAAATTCTGAGTCCCAGTCTGTGAAGATCTCATATTTTCCATGCTATGCATACCCAATCACTGGCTTAGCATTTATCATCCTATGAACCAAGAGTTCTTAATTCCCTAGAAAGACTTTCATAGGTTAAGAATCTAGGCCACAGTAGAAGCACAGAAATCAATTCCGTCATCATTTCACTCTGTATCACAACAACTTTTTAAGAGCAAAAGTTAAATCCAGTAACACTGAGCCAAAATACTTTTCCATGGAAGAAAAACACAGTGGGATTTTTAAGAGCAAGTGGAATAGGTCACCTTTGATGCTTTATGTCTTACTGAGACAGGAATCACATGGCATTTTAGTTCAAATCTAGGACTTGAGACCCCATACCCAAAGGTAAATACTAACTACCAAATCCTCCAGTCAGCCTCTGCAGTGTCTCTGAGTAAATATTTACCATGGCCCATTCTATTTCACTGGGGCACCCTATGGAGAAGACGAGGATCCCCAGTTTGGCCATCATGTGTTTCATTAGTGTCTAAGAAAGAACTTTGACATCGTAAGCTTATCCAACTTTTTAAAAAGAAGATCTTCGCTCTGGAACTAAGAATATTAAGTGATATTCAGAGATCATAAAATACAGAAACAGTTTTCACATATTCAAGACAATCACCTATACAATGAAAAAAAAAATCCTAAGAATGCCTGTATGATGATATTAAAATACTAAAAGAAAGTTGCTGTGGTTTTTTTTTTTTTAACTTTCTTTTCCCACAGCTCAAATAAAGGTGAATCAAGTATATATGGCAAAGGGCAATAGTCTGTTGCTATTTCCCACAGTAATATGGCATTTTCCTCTGGGAATAAAACATTTTTCTTAAACTACTGTTTATAACCCTTATCAGTTCAACAGCAAAAGAGCCATCAGGTCCAATATCTTGTGGAAAAAAGTCAAGGTCAACAAGTACTTGCATTTTTGTTTGTCTTTTGCTGTAATTGCTACTGACATTCAACTGGGTAATAAACATGAGGATTGTCAAATCACAAAACAGGTGATTCAGATGCTATCACAGGAAAAGAGATAATTGCCAGGTAGTCAAACAATCTTGTTATAACAATTATGATTTGAGGACATTCGTTTATAGAACCATCACTTGTCAATTATAACTAAATAGTCATACCATTCCCACCACTGGGGTAAAAAGGGTGAGAAAATACAAAGTACATCCGGCTGAACTATCTCACTAGGCATCATGTGCCAAAATGAACAAAAAGCCATCCAAAGAAAAAGGCAAGAAACTCTTCTATTTTCTACTTAAAGGCAATTTTGTGTAGTTCAATATACCCATGTACTTTACTATGCAGCCAGATTCCAGAGCCCAGTTGCCTCACTCTGCCTGAAAACCAATTCTACGGTTATGTGTGTGTGTCTCTTTGGGATTGTAGTATTATTCCCTTAAGCCAGCATGGTTGCTATATTATGAAAACACTTTATTTTGACTTGAAAAGTGCTAGAATTTGTTCAGCATGCTTAATTTAAAGGGAAAAAAAGATATTCAAAATAAAGACTACATAATTCTCTCCAATCCATCTTGAAACTCAGTGATATCAACAGGAGTTATGCATTTGGATCAAGACAGCACATGGCCTTATGCCATATTCTACTTACAGAATAAAAATAGAATCTGTTCCAGCCACAAAGTAAGAGACACATTAAACCTATTGCCTCCATTTCAAATATGAAAATTAAGTCTAAAGAATATGACTGGTACTTAAGACAATCATTTTGTTTCTCTTCATCACATAAACCTATTGCTTCCCCTCCAAAACAAACATTAAGCATAGGGAATATTTCTAGAATCTAAAGCAAGATGCCTATTCCTCATCATTAACTATTATTAATATTCAACTCTTTAGTTAAGCAATTAATGTCTTCAAAAACTGTTTCCTTCCTTATTGAGTCTAAGGTGTACGGATATGTGTGTGTTGTGTGTGTGTGTGTGTGTGTGTGTGTGTGTAGACAAAGAAAAGACAGATTAGACTAAAAATAAGTAAATTCCAACTTGTAGAAAAAAAGAAAGGCCAAAAAAAAGGTCAAAAAGAACACCACCACTCAGAACTCCTAAACCTTTTCTTTCTGCCAAAGTGAAGCAATTTTTTTTCAAAGATTACTTATAAAACAGACATGACAAGTGCCAGACGATACAAGCCAGAAGCTTTTTTTTTAAGAAAAGATACAGCATCTATATAACAAAATCATTGCATTCTTTCAAATTTTGTCAAAATGATACATTTCACTTCATCAGTGTGGAAATATTCAAAGGATGGAAATGGGTAGGAATTACTATTTGTAGTACCAGCATCTATTTAACATATTTTTCAGGTAATTTATACAGCTAAAACACATGAAGAATAGAGGTCACTACATGATTACTGCCATGCAGTCACATGAAACTAATGTACACCTGTATGATGACAGAGTCAGCATCCAATAAAATCTTGCCAGGTTAGAGCAGTGAGCCAAATTGAATAGGGTGAAATTCAAAAGAGATAAATGTAAAATCTTAATGTCTTAATGGTGGTGTTGTGGTTTTTTTAAAAATCAGTCTCACAAATACTGAACAGGGACATACAGTTAGATAATCATTTGTCTGAAAAAGATCTTGGGGTTTTACTGGGATGTATACTCAATACAAGTCAGCACTGTGATGTAGCAGCCAAAAAAAGGCTAATTTGATCTTTGGCTACATTAAGAAGCATAACTTCCAGGAATAAGCTGGTGAAAGTCCCTCTATATTCTGCCCTAGTCAGACCACATCTACATTTTTGCATCCAGTTTTGGATTCTATAGTTTAAAAAAGACATTGATAAACTGGGTACAATCCAGTGGAGAGCAACCAAGATGGTGAAAGGCCTTGATTTCCTGTTTTCAGAGAGGCTAAAGAGACATGATAGCCATTTTTTATTGCATTCAATGGACTATTACGGGGAACAAAGATTGGACACACTGACCACACAGGGCAGGGAGTACTTGGTAGAAGCTGCAAAGAGATGTATTTTGGCTTTAGGTCAGAAAGAACTTCCTAAAAATTGAAGTTATCTATAAGTGCAATGTATTGCCTGGAGAAGCATTGAGTTCTCCCTCATCAAAGGTCTTTAAATGGAAGTTGGACAACCATTTGACAGCTACATTGCAATAGAGATTGTTTTTCAGTTATAGGTTGCACTAGATGGCTTCTGAGATCCTTTTCAGCTCTGAGATTCTAAAACATGCAGTAGACATTTTTTAATCACTACTCGAACTTCCCAAACAACAGAAAGAAAATAAAAACTCATTTCCAAATGAAAAACTAAGGAAGTCAGTCTTGGTATTTCAATAACACTTTCTGTTTCTTTCCCCAATGATTTATCCTAGAGTGACCAGCCAGTTCCTTTGCATCTCTATCAGGTTCCCACCCTACCCCCACTCCCACTCCTAATTAGAAAAGGGAGTCATTTTCTAGGTGAGGAACAGCAGAAAGATGTTAGTGACTTATGTATGATTTAATTGCAGGAGGGGTATGAGTAGGGAAGTCATATACATTTTTATGGGAGCCACTGCCTACTTAATTCTATCACCATGGCTTTGTAAGGGTCATATGATACAGATTTAGAGTTGGAAGAGACATAAAAGATTCTTTAGTTTCTCTCATTTTGTGAATAAGGAAACTGAAACCCAGAGAAGTTAAGAGAAGTTAGGTGACTTGGCCAAAGTAGCAGAGCCAAGATTGGAACAGAACCCAGTTAAGAATAGGCAATATGGAACCTGATAGAGATGCAAAGGAACTAGCTGGTCACTCTAGGATAAATTATTAGGGAAAGAACAGAAAGAGTTATTGAAATACCAAGACTGATGTCCTGAAAGAGTCATGAATTTGAAGTCAGTGATCCTTAGTTCAAATCTTTCCTACTTGTGTGACCCCCTCTAACCTCTCTGGGCTTTAGTTACTTCATCTATAAAATGTAGGTACTTGACTCAATGATCACTCAAGTCCCTTTCAGCTCGAAAGCCATGATCCTATGGATCTCTGACTTTAAATTTAATGCATCATGAATCCTTAAGCAAAGAGAGAAGCCATTTGTAAGCAGTAGGTAGGTATAAAAGCAGTGTGCTTATCATAGCCACAGATCCCATCTGAAATTACAAAAAACAAAAACAAATAGCTACAAAAAGAAAAACCAATCCAACCCTTTGACCCAACAATTTACTTGTTGGGAATACACTCTGAGAGTTTTATCAAAAATGAAAAATGATATCTGTTAAAAGGTTTTGCTTAGCAGCATTATTTGTGATTGCTAAAAAAAAAAAAAAGTGAAAACAACCTAAATGTCCAATTATAAGGAAAAGATTAAATAAACTCTTGTACTTTAATATAAGACAGCATTATAAGGCAATTAAGATGGCCATTATGAGAAACAGAAAGAGATATGAAAAGACCTTTTTGTGAAAAACATTCCTAAGGAAAAAAGAAGGGAAATCAGAAGAATGGAGGGAACACTATGACCAGAAAGAAAGAAAGAGAGAGAGAGAAAGAAAAAGAGAGAAAGAGAGAGAGAAAGAAAGAAAGAAAGAAAAGAAAGAAAGAAAGAGAAAGAAAGAAAGAAAGAAAGAAAGAAAGAAAGAAAGAAAGAAAGAAAGAAAGAAAGAAAGAAAGAAAGAAAGAAAGAAAGAAAGAAAGAAAGAAAGAAAGAAAGAAAGAAAGAAAGAAAGGAAAGAGACAAGAGGACAATGAATGGACAAAGAATCTGGATGAGGATACAGAAAGACTAAAAAATAATTATTATATTGTGTATGTTGAAGTTAAATAACTACAACTAAAATAATCATCAAAGCAGCTAAGTTGGTTGTATTCATATTCAATGTTAAGTTAGTTAAGACATTTAATTTTAAAAAACACAAAGTAGGGGGAGCAGTAGTGGCAATTAAATGATCTCCTGGTTTCCCTTTTAAAACAACTGCCAAAATAATCATCCTAAAGCAAAGGTTTGACCATGTCACTCTTTTGCTCAAAAATCTTGTGTCTTCCTATTGCTTTTAGGATAATATGCAAACTCTTCAACTTGCTACTATCTGACCTCAATCTACCTTTTCAACATGATATTACAGAACTCTCAGGCATTCCACACTAGCCAAACTGAACTACCACCACCACCACTGCCACCACTACCACACTACTACAACTACTACTACTACTACTCCTCCTCTTACTACTACTACCACCACTACTATTCCTCCTCTTACTACTACTACCACTACTACTACTACTACCACCACCATGAATAAGTGACATTTAAACATGGAGTGATCTAAGGTTTTCAAAATGCTTTAAATACATTATTTCATTATATCCTTATAACAACCTTGTAATACAGATGTTCTTATTCCCATCTTACTGTTGAGTATTCAAAATCAAAGATTCAAAAAGGTTAATTGATTTGATCAGGTTCTCAAAGTGTTTAGTGCATGATTTAACCCTGAGGATATCAATAAACTGGAGTATTCAGAGGAATGCAAGCAGGAGGATGAAGGGTCTTGAGTCCATGTCAATTTGACGATCATTTGAAGAAACTGGGCGTTTTTAGCCTAGAGAAGACTCAGTTGACCATGATATTTGTCTTCAAATACATGGAGGGCTGTCATGTAATAAAGGATTAGATTTGTTCTCATTGTCCCCAAAGGGGAATGAGGAGCAATGGGTGAAAGATGCCAAGAGGCAAATGCATTTTGATGTCAGGAGAAACAAAACAAAACAAACAAAAAAAAATATTCCCAACAATTAGCTCTATCCAATAGTAGAATGGGCTGCATCCAGAGGATGTGTGTCCCTACTCTGGGAGGTCTTAAAGCTTTGGCTGGGTGACCACTTGTCAAATACATTACTATAGGAATTCCTTTTGTGTGTGGTTTGGACTAGAGAGCTGCTGGGGTCCATTCCAACTCTCAAATTCTGTGATTCAGTGACCCCATGTCTTCTTGACTCTAAGTCTTGTACTGACTATACAGCTTCTCTGGTCTTCATATTTAACATTCTATTTCCTCTCTGATCATTTGCCCAAACTATCCTGTGTTACCTGGAATGTTTCACCTACCTTTCCAGACATTCACAGTGCTCCCCTTCACATACTCAACATTCCAGACAAACTGTTCTACTCTGTCACCCAATTTTGGCACTTCCATCTGTGCACCTGCATGTAGATGCTACCTTCTCACCTGTGCCTCTTACGCTTCCCTCAGTACTCCCTTTGGGAGCCACTTTTTACCAGAAACCTTTCCTCAGCTATCCAGTCACTAGTGCTCTCTCCAAGTTATCTGGAATTTACTTATCTATGAGCGCTATAGCTATAGTAGAATGTAAGCTCTTTAAGGGCAGGAATTGTTTCACTATTTTTGGCTTTATATCCCAGCATTTAACACAATATTTAATATATAGTTGTTGTTGGTGGTGGTGGTGGTGGGGTGTGCATGTGTGTGTGTGTGCGTGTGTGTGTGTGTATATGTAATTTGAAGATGCAAATCCCAGCTCTGTTACATGCTTCCTACGGAGCATTTGGGCAAAAATCGCTGAAACTTTCTGGACTTCACTTTCCTTATGTGAGAAATGAAGAGTCTGCACTAAATGATGTCCGAGGTTCCCTCCAGGTCTAAATCTATGATCCTATGTATCAGGGAGTGTTGGAAAAACCCTCACCCTCAAGGAACTGGTTGGGGAGAAAAATTTTGTTTGTGAAAAAATTAGCAATAAATGATAGTAAATAATCAAATATAATGTAGAAGCAAATGAACAGAAAGTCAGTATTTTATATGTCTCTTTTCTATTCCTTTTTTTCCCTTTTCATTATTTTTTTTTAAATCTGTATCTTGGAAGGACTCTAAGAATATCTGGCAAAAATAGATGTTTTATTCATGCAATCTAGACACATGAAGAAACAGAAGAAAGTGGGTAGGTATTTAATTACCCTGTAAGGTTTTATATATTTTACAGATCAGAAACTGAGGCTCAGAACTGACAAAGGTCATGACATTAAAAATTATCAGAATAAGGAATCCATCCCAGATCTTCTGACTCAAACTCTAGTCCTCTTTCCCCTATGTGATGGTTATTACCCTATTCAACACGCCCAAGGAGGGATGAAATAGAGGAAAGGGCCTATCAGGATCTATATTGGTAATTGAAGTAAAACCAAAGCAATCTTTATAGCATCATAAGACCATAGATTCAGAGCTAGAAAGAACTTCTGAAACCATCTAGTCCACTCCACTTATCTTATAGATGAGAAAGCTGAGGTCCAGAGAGTTTAAGTAATCCAGCAAAGATCATAGAGGTAGTAAGGGACAGAGATCAGATTTAAATACAGTTTCTCTTACTATAAAGCCAGGACCCTAGTAGCATATTTTTAGATTAAGTAATCACCAAAATTACTTCCTAGATTTATTCCACATATCCAGACACTGGGTCAAATCTCAACTTACCAATTATATTTCCAAGGTTAATCAGTATACTGAAAACTATACATATCTTCACACACACCCACCCACACACACGCACACACCATACTTTCTAAAAAAAATACTTGGCATGAATTTATGGTTTCGCTTAGTGTTCTCTAAGACTAAAATCAGACTCTATAATCCTATCTTTAATTAGTAAATGCTAACTCACATCCATTTATGGGGAAAATAAATTCATTGATGCATCTAAATGAGGTGATGAACAACATGACCATTTTTCACCATGGCATTTGCTTCTGTGAAAGAATACTGGAGATAAAGCGCCTTCAACATTTGGACACAGATGTCAAGTAGCACTTCAGGTTCTTTTTCCTAGACTTTCTCCAGAAGCATCCATAGAAGTTCCAGAGTTTCTAGAGTCCCTTGGATCAGACCAATTCCTATTGTGCCACAGGACTAAGCTATGACATGGGTGGTGATGTTATGGTCAATTCTAAGAATGGGAAGACAAGAATATCTATGAAGTGATTTGAAGAGCAACCCAAGACCCCATGTGCTGTAAGCATACTTAACTCCCATCAGTTGAGGTTAAGAAATTATCTCCAAAATTTCCCTATTAAATTACCAACATTAAAATTACCAACATTAGAAATATGATGTTCCAAATATGATGACACTTAAGTAATATATCAGAATAACTATCTATATCCTTTAAAAGGGGAAAAACCCAAACTATGTCCCCTAAGAACAGAGAACAAAACATTTAAACTTCAACCCAGGAAGAGCTATCAGGACAAAAGCAACTCTGAAGCCTAGAACATGATTGGAGAGTCATGACCAGAATAAGCAGCACAGCAGAGGACCCTAGGTCCCGGGGTGGCAGAGGAATGAGAATGGGAGAGTACGATAATATATTTCTAGAAACCAATAAAGACTAATTTCTTTTACTTAATTTTGTCTAAAGCCTATTTGATCTGTAGAATCCTTTCCTAAGAGAACCAACCTAAGCAAGGAACAATCTAATCTAAGGAGTAATGGATCCATGATATCCTCTGGAACTCTGAAGTCTTAATAGAATTCTAGTATAGTTCATGGATGTCCAATAATCTGACTGAACCAGGTAGTATGTACCCTTAGGTCCAGCCCATTACTCCTACAATGTATATATAATATCTTAATTATTTGGGACACTGGGGTATGATAGAACTTATAAATTCATGCTTCAAGAAAATCTAAGAAATTCCAATTCTTTAAAAATCTAGAATTCAGCTCTTGTTATAGAGATTAGCATGCTTTATGTTCTTGGTAATGCACAAAAGCATCTAAAACCATTAAACAACAGATTCCTAATGTTTGGTAAATTCAACTTTGAATACCATTCAAATTAGTTTTCCAGCTCGACTTCTAAAGGAACTGAGTTCTAAAACCTTAGAGCTCAGTTTAGGCATATTCTTAAACATATATTTATCTAAATTTATCTTCTTCAATTTCTCCTTGCCAGCAATGTGACAGCATGTGAAGAGTCCACCATCTTGGGGCAGTGTATTCTCTCCTTGTGTAGTTTCCTAGGCAGAAACTGAAATCCATGCTGAAACTTTGCCAAATTTTGTGAGGTAGCTTTGGAATTTACCTATGAGGGTTGACCTGAACTGCAAGTCATTACCTTAAGTTCAAAAATAAATTTAGCCATAAAAAGAGATGGCAGAAAAGCAGAGGAAAGAGAAAGGAAAAGTCACATTTGAAGCTAATGAAAGAACTAAAAACCCCAGCTTGAGCTGGGGTTCTTATTTTGATTAAGTTGACTGTTCAAAAGAAATAAGGAAATTTAGATTTTAATTGAAAGACTGCATTAATTTTCTTCATGATGGATAGTCTACAAAACCACCTGTCAGTTACTAGAAAGAGCTAATGTTGAGAGCACATGAGAGTAAATTTTCACCACGAGGATTGTGAACAATTAACTTCTTGATCCAGTAAGATGGAAAAGTATCCCACTTTGTCTGAAATGCTGATACCATTAACCCTGTGAGAGCTTTCTCTAAATCTCCGAAGGGTGAACAAAACTGACAAGAACTCAGTAGAGCGCACATGCGCATGTGTGCATGCACACACACACACACACACACACACACACACACAAAGTTTTCACACCCTGAGACTTCAGAGCCAAATGATGCATTGACATCATGTCATTATGAGGATAATTCTCTGCTACTCAATCATTATTAAAATATATACATATAAAACATGATTCTTAAGAGATAAAAATCATTAAGTCTAGGGCAGTGAAAGAATCTGTACATAGTCAGAAGTTATACAAGTAGCAGTTCAATTCCTCTTTCTTAGAAGGAAAAAACCCTCATCTGTCATTTGCAACAACCAAAATGCTGCACAGGTGTAAATGTCAAATGCCAGCAGCAAGGCTAGACGTGGCAAAGCATTTCTGCTGTTAAAAGTCAACCAAAGGGAAAACAGAGTGATGCTTTTAAGATAACACCAATGCGTTTCTAGGTTTAAAAAAAAAAACCCAGAATATTAGAAATGATGCAATATTCAATCGGTAAGTTCACACACATAGAAGAAAATAAAACAAACAGAAAATAGGAGAAATGGTCCTGCTGACTAATGGCCTGTCTTCTTCAATTGAGGGTCATATTGAGTCAAAACCAATCACATAATAATGGCATCAGTAAAGGTCAATCAAAGACAAGCAGAAACTCCAGCCGTCTGGCTGACCTTCAGAGCTTGTGACAAATTGCTATCAGTCAATGTCAACTAATGACAGCCGCTCTTTGGCTAATCAATTGTTCTAAAAATGATCAAGAAAACTACTCACAGGACAGCTCATTTTCACATCAATGCCTGTGAAGTATGAAAAGCTCATTTTTTGAGTTTTTAATAAGCTCATAAGTAAAGCAGTTACTTAGTAACAGGGGTCACCTTACTGAGAAAGACAGAACCTTTGTCTGCCTTCTACATATTCTTTTATTACCATATTATAGCAAAAATATGCCATGGATATGCCAGAGGGCTACATAATAAAGTAGGTAACACTTCATACATTTTTGAGACAAATACCTCTATGTTTTAGGTATCACTGTTTAGTTGCAAATAATTTTAGATAGATATAGTTTCCATTTGTCTAAATGAAAAATAATTATCTCCAGTGTTTAGGTGACATATTAAAAGAGTGAAGAGATAAACTTAAACTTCACATGAAAATGTTTATGGCCAAGTTCATGCACCAAATGACCAGTAACTACCTTTTAGTACAAAAATTTCAATTCTTTCTTATTAATTCAATTACTGACATGATTCTAAAATTCAGTGAAATGAGCAACAGGAACTTCTTGCCTAGGTTTGATGAGAAAATAAGGAGAAAGTTTGGTATATAGGTGTCTCCGGTCTGTACAGCTAATCTCACATAGCTGACAACTTTATAATATAGACCTTTTGATAAGAGAGGGAATGATATGCTGTAATGACTTCCCCTTTCTTTTTTGTATTACACCTGACTTTTCCCATCAGGAAATCACTTTCATACAGCCCATTGCTGTGGTATACAAAGGTCACACTTTAATTTGTGCTTAAACCTTAAATATCATCAAGGAAACAAATGGTTCTGCCAAGGGCTAAGGCTTGAGACCTGTAGTCACAATGATGCTTTCCTTTTCAGTACTCTAAGAAGCATGTGAGTCAAAGTCCATTTCCGAGGCTTCAGAATACAAGTCTTTTGAGGAAAAGACTCAATAAAGGCCAACAAACAGATATCATTCAAGTTGCCCCGGCCGAAAAAACAACCAACTAAAATGGAAAGCAAGAAGGCATTTTCTGTATTCCTCTTCATTTTCAGTGTCCTCAAGTTCTAAGGAAACACCTACTTTGAAAAATGGCAGGGGCAAGAGAGAAGAAATCTAACAACTGTTTCTAAAAAAGCAATACTAACTTTTTGTTTTCACCAAAAAAATGGTGAACTACCATCAGTTTCAGATTACATCCTAAACCTGAATTGCTATGCTAGTTTTTCAAATTAAAATATCTTATGTGGCCTCAACGACTCTCAAATTGTCCATAGGAAAGAAATAAAAGAGGTAGGGTAACACTTAAGCTGAACCATAATTGGAAGTATGTGAAAAATGAAGTGTCAGTTTGGTCAATAAAGGGCAAAGGTCAAGGGGAACTGCAGCCCCAACTCTGTGGGAAATGTGCTCATTAAGACGTCCAATCAGAGGACTCCTTCCCACCTATCCCATTATTCATCGAACATCTGACTATTTCAAATGCCTGGGCTTGTGCTGTTCCACTTTTCTTCTTCATGTAAAAAGGCTAGCTGGGGTATAAATCGCTGCTCAGTCATCTGGTGCATAATACTGTCCGTCCGCACCTTCTCTACCCCTGCCCTTCTTCCCCCTCCCCCTCTACAGCTTCACTTGCTAGCTGCACAGGTTTGAAACAACTGCCTGTGAGATTCCCTTCAATAAGAAATGGAATTGCCTTCTGCTTGTGGGTTGCTTGAACTCATACAAAAGCTGAAAGGGTGGGAGGGAAACAGATTTTGCTCTCCAAAAAGGGAGCAGGAAGAGGGGAAGGGAGGGTATCACATTGGCTTGAAACATGAAAAAGAAAAGAGACACTAGGAGATAGTTTTAGAGGTGCTATGACAAGTTACAGCTGGTGATTTAAAAAAAAAAAAAAATCCAGGACTGAAAATTTCAGAAAGAGAAATGGTGAGGACTGAAATTTTTCCTGGTGAAAGAAAAAAAATGAGCAAAAACCTTTAAGTGAAAAAGGTACTAGGAAGAGAGGAAAATACCCTTACTTTTTTTTTCCATAGCCCTAATCTTGAAATCTTGGAAACAGTGAAACATAAATGTTTCTCAACGCATAATGCAACTCTAGAACATATATGTCTTCATAGTAGTTCAGCACTCAAAACTAGATTGTGCTATGTGATATTTTGAAGGGTGTGTTCAACATTTGTCACTGATGCTGCTAAATTCCTATTTAGCAATAAGGCCGCTTTGGCCATGAGTCCAGAGTGAAGGAATGCCCTGAATATTGAACTTTAGGAAGAAAATGTAAGGAGAGCTGGAAAGTTGTAGTCTAGTGTTCTGCATGGAGGCCTAACTGTCCTGCCTGAGTCCTGCAGATGCTCTCCACTAAAACACAGTGAGTACTAAAGAGACTTCACAGAGGGCAAGGTGGACAAGCTAAAGTTGTCCAAGGGCTCAACACTCTCCAGTCCCTGGGAGCAGGTCCTTATCATGGAAGGTAGGTTTGCCTATTTATTGACACATAGTTGGTATAACGAATTTACAGTTAGAAGACTTGAGTTCAAATCTCAGTTCTGAAACTAGATATATGATCTTGGCAGTATGATATAGTAGGAGAAACCCTAGATTTGGAATCATAAGAATTGGGTGTGAATCTAAGCTTTCTCTATTACTGCTTAATTGTGTGGCCTTGGGCAATTTACCTAAATGGGTAGGCTTCAGATTCTTTATCTAAGGTTCTTTCTACTTCTAAAATCTGTAAGTTAATTGATTCCATAAGCCTCAGTTTCCTCATCTGAAAACTGGGCATAATGATACTTGTATCATCTGCCTTGTAGGATTATTGTAGAGAAAAGACTACATAATCTATTAATATATCAATGAAGGTATCATTAGATACTTCTTAAAAGGTTTATTAAAGTTCTGTTCTAATTTAGATGTAAACTGGATAAAGCTGAGTAAAATAACGAAAACAACATTAAATTGGGTAATACCTAAGCCTAATTCTGGGCTCAACAGATAAGTCACTCTAGATGACAAGTAGCAAGTCTCTTAATCTCTCTGGGTATCACTAATAATAGCTGCCTCATAGAGAAAATGTATGCAAACAAGGCCCAAAACTCAGGGGATTAAGGATTGGGTAAGTCAAGTATCATGAAAAGAACAAGGAGCTGAGAGTTAGAGGTTTACTCTCAAATCCTTTCTCTTCTACTTACTGGCTGTGTGACCATGGAAGGTTATTTAACCTGTCTGAATCTCAGTCTCTTCACATATAAAAAGAGGGAGTTGGACTAGATCTCTAAGGTCCCTTGCAGTTCTAAATCTCACTACTGATCCTACGATCCTATCACAAGCTTAAATCTTGACCAATGTGAAAACTAGTGCCTTGACTCCAAGATGGCAGCCAACATCCATAGGCTTTCAGCTCCAACTTCTACCATCTCATTTCTAATATCATTGCAACTCCCTAAATGCTTTGGAGTTGTTGTGCTTTTTACAGGGATTGATTTACAATGAGAAGAATAAATTAACGGAAAATCCAGAGGGTACAAGAAATGAAGGTGCACAGAAGTTTTCTGACTAGTACTTATACTGGCTGCACATGCTGGAGAAAGGAGTCACAGTCAATTTGTTAAACTATCAGGTTTTCCCACTGGCCTCACAATTGACCAACCAAGTTGCTTCTGGGCCATCTGTAAGGACAAAAAGAGGGCTGGATATCTCCCTCACATATCCCTGCCCATTTCCTCATGACTGACTCAGAAGGCAAATTCTTCTCAGTTCTTCGTACAGTCCTCAACTCTGCCCAGCATTCAGCACCCTATGGCTTAACTTATTGGCCAACTAAAAAAATTCATGCCAATCAAAGAAGACTACCAGGATGATGCTGCTTGTGTCCTAAGTTTTGTCCATATACCATGTGGTGATCACTAAGGTCAACATTATCTGCCCTATCTCCACCTCCCTCAGTCACAGAGGGAATCACAAAATTTGCGTGCCTCAAAACATAATGAAACAATTTCTTAAAATAAAAAATAACAAAAATAATAACTTAATCCAACATGAATTGTTCTGCCAAATCTCCATAGAAATTTCCATCCACATAGCATGAGCATCAACAGATTTAAAAGAATGCAATTTAAAACACTTGAAAAATTAACAAAACTAAGCACATGCAACATTGCAATAGTATAAGATCATATGCAACAATACTGATGTAATGCAATCAAGTCACTACCCAGATTTTCCAACACCAGTACAAAGAGTTTGTCTTATATAAGAAATAAGTCTTTAGTAATTAGTCACAAGCCTCATATTAAATTAATACTGATATACAGAGTGGCTTATATATAGCTAGCTATGAGAGGCATCAAATATTTTTTTTCTCTAAATATCTTTGTTTTTGTTGTTAGGTCACATTTAGGTACTTCTAAGTTTTACATATATATATATATATCTATATATATATATATATATATATATATATCAGTTTATGGCTAACAAAGTACTTTATATACATTGTCTCATGGAAACTTTAGAGGATATTGTTATATATTTATTTCCCAGAAAAATTTGTAGACAATTTTAGTTATTTGAGGGATTTCTTTTCCTAACAAAATTTACTATGTATGCTTAAATATAATTTTTTTGTATTTTAAAAAATTTCCCCTATATAAATCTATTTTAGAAGACTGTCCTCTTTCACATAACAGAACAGTTATAATGTAAATACAGTTTGGTCACTGATAAAACAACAGCCTGGAAAGAGTACTATACTTGGGGGCCAAGAAGATCTAAGTTTGAGACTCAGTCCCGCCAGTAATTGAGTGCCAACCAACAGATCATTTAACCTCTCTAATTCAGTTTCTTCTTCTATAAAATAGGGATACTAAGACTTATACTCATGATGTTGTTGCAAGTTTCAAATGAGATGATTTCTCTCATTCAAATGAGGTAATCACAAGGGCTATATAAATGAGTTATCATTATTATTTAATTAGTACTGTGGAAGTCTATCAATAGAGGCTGTGAATTGGTGTCTTGGAACTTTTGATTTCCATAAAGGTTTGTTTTTTCTTTCTTTTCATTAAAAGAATCTATTTTCATTAAAATGGATCTATTACAATGGATTGTGACTTAAGTCAAGGGGTACAGTGTTCAGTGACATATAAGCTGTTAAATGATTCAGTCATGTAGTAGATAAGGGCCTTTGCTGGGAAGAGGGGAGAGCAGCAGGGAAGGCCAAAGCCTAAGGGATTTCCTTTTTGTATAGCAGGTGTCAAAGTGAAGAAGTTAAATTGAAAAGGATTGGGGAGTACAAATAATACAGCAGAGAAAACTTTCAAATATGTATTACTCATGTCTTTGCGGGGGTGGAAACACCTTTTTCGATATATACTTGACATATTGACTTGTTCCTGTCTATTGGGTATGAATGAGACATTTTTATGGATTTATAAATCTTTTGAAGAAGGCTGTTATTTACGTAGTTGACAAAAAATGGACTCAAACTGTGTAAATAACTATTTAGGACATGCACTATGGGCCAAATCTTGGCACAGCTTACCCATGTGTGCTTGCCAGAGAAGGCAGGAGGGAAAACATGGAAGAACTCTTGCACAGAGTCAATCCTGAGACTTCAGGAAGGTACAAATCCACAGGCCTTATTGATGGAAAGGGGCATAGGAGGACCATGGTTTAACATCTCCCTGACTCAGTGTTTGCATCTGCCAAGTGGGTACACTACAATCTCCCATTTTGATTTCATATAAGTAATGAGTTCATCAAATGAGATAACATATGTATAAACACTTGGGAGACTTAAGAAGCACTAAAGGGGAAAATGAACAAAAGAACTCTACGTTTAAATGTACATCTACTTAAATGGTGGCTCCTGATTACAATGAAATTTTATTAATCAGTTGGAGAATATATCTTTGCCAAATTAACTTGGAAAATTTCTGATTCCTTCTTATACATCATAAAGAAGAAGCCTTAACGCAAGTCATTTTACACTCCTTCCACTAAAAAAAAAATCACAAGAAGTAAGGGGTAAGATACCTGCTAACATTTAAAAATTCATATGATTTTAGGGCTCTTTGAGTTCTCAGAGGTTTGACTGTTCTCAGAGCAATCTATTACTTGGGGGTTACTCCAAATATAAACCAGCTACTGAGCCATCTTAGGTAGAAAATTTTAGCCCATGATTTTTTTTTTTTTTTTTACTGTTCTCTTCATGCCTTCTTGAAAATGATCAGTATAGTTATGCTCATAAAAATAGGGCTTTATTTGGAAAGCACTGACATTATCTTAATTGTAGCATTGTGAATAGTGATGCTTTAATATACACACATAAATACTTGAAAGAAAAAAGGCCCCTTGAATTTATGCTGCATATCATTTTCCAGTAAAAGTCAGAGGTCAGAAGGTTACCTGTTTCTGTCTCAGCTCTGTAACAGTTTACTATTCCAGGCTTCATTTTTTACTAGACCATAGTTGTGATGAAGTCAGCAACTTTTCTTTGGACAATACTATGCCTCAAATACTTAAAATTCTGTTTGTAGATATTATTCATAGTACAAGTGGCATACGTGTGTCTAAAAAAATTAACTCTACTGTTTTAGCTTTAGAAAATGAACCTTGTTAAATATATTGCAGAGTTTGCAATTCTAATCAGTGCTGTTCAACCATGTTAGGAAACAAAATTCCTTTGTTGTCTAACAGCACTTCACTGAAACATGATCATAAAAGCAGATTTTAAAGTATATACCTATTGCATTCTCAGAGTCAATTTCAATAAAGCATTCTGTTTTCTATTCAGATTGAAAATCTTTTCAATTTTAATTGCATTAATTTAGCATAAAACCCATTGCAGTAGGTCTCCTCAGAAATAGCACAAGACATTTAAATACTCATTTAGCTTTTCACTGAAGACTAAAACTTGCATCTTTACAAACTTATCTTTACAAGCTATATTCAAATGCACATGTGCACATATGCGCACACACATCCTTCCACCTATCTACCCACATATATGTATGTATGTACATATATTAATTACACATACTAAATGTATTATTATATATGTGTATATAAATATTAAACTGATCTGATTTCTTCCCATTTCTTCTTAACTCCAGTAGTTCTTTCTTTGCAAAAAAAAAAAAGAAAAGAAAAGAAATCAAGTATCTGAATAATTAGATCCACAAGAGAAAAAGTGTTGCAAAGCAATATAGAGTAACCCTCTGGGGTTTTTGAAATGACCACTGTCTTCCACGCATCTTAGACATGGTTAACCTGGAATCTCAGAAGCAGTTGCTTCCATGGACTTTTAAAAATGCATTTGAGGGCAGGCCTTAACGTTCCAAAGTGACATAATGTGAATTTGCATTCTGCAATCTAGTTCCCTAAAGTTGCCCACAGTCAAATCATGAAACCTGTTTTAGAGAGCTGAGATTAGGTGATGAGTTGGAAGGAAGAATGGGACAGGAAAAAAAAGATGCAGCTGAATTAATACTTGGGTAAGG